>PVHP010005601.1:0-64365 GCA_004024765.1 Zapus hudsonius
AAAAGATCATTAGTTTGGATAATTAGCACATGATGATTTGAAATAAAAATGTGTTCAAGTTGTGTTACTATTGTGAAAACTGAAACTTTCTACAAACTACTTAAAATATAAATCAAGCAAATTCTTACAGTGAGAACTTTCAAACAGCTGTTTAAACCATGCTTCTGAAATTAGAATCACCCAATAGAAGATACCATCACTAGTCACCATCTCTATAGCAATTGATTATAAAGGAATGTACCATTTCCTCAGCGGCCAGACTAGGCTTGCCACATTACCTCATAAAGAGGGCTGGTATGTGAATATCTTGTTTAGCATGATCAGAAAACCAATACCAACCAGCAAGGGCAGGGTTTGCAATTGATTTCATTTATAAACAATATGTTATGTTAATTTTTCTGTGTGTGTCTCCCATAATTTTATCTTTGTGTATAACTTGTAAGTAAAATATGTGTATTTGATAGCTCTCAGGTCATTACATGGACATTTTTTCATATAAAAAAGTAAAATTCATTTTGATATCATATTGATAGTAAATGAAGATTCCATTTTGTTTGCTATCAATATGTGCTCCCCTGTGAATAATGGAATGGCAATTCTGGCTAATCCAAATATAACGTGGCAACTCCTGGTCCCGGTCATCGGCTCCTTCCCTTACTTAGCTGTTGACCAAAGTGACCCATGAGGTTCCAAAACCAAGACAGGATTCTGTCAAGGCTCTTGAAGGTCCTCCCCAGGACTTAGGCAGGATTCTGTTGCTGAAGAAACTACAGAAAAACGCCTAGCAGCATCAAGAGACGCTGCAAAGTCTACAATGGTATCCAGACCCCAGATGGTAGTTAATGAAGTGCTGGAAGGCACTGTATAAGCGGCCAGGGGAAGCTGATCAATGACAGCTGGAGCAAACAGAGACCACTTGCGTGAAACACAGTCTGCTCCCATGAGTAGGCTGACCACACCTCTTAGTGGGAGAGAACAGCAAACCAAGAAAGGAGCACCTGTGCAATGCAGGAGCCAAAGCCTGGGGGAGGCAATCAACAGCTTGTAATTTGACCAAGTAATCTACTCAGTGACAGGAAGCCCTTGACTGGAACTGGGGACTCATGGTGAAATGCACTGGGAATCAAAATTTTGGGCCCCCAAAGAGAAATGCACTATATGAGTGATTTACAAGGAGGCTACTAACAATAGAATCTAGCTAATTTAGAAATGTGTATCTCAGTTGACCTATACTGATCTCACTCTCCTATGGAGACTCTGTTTGTATTTTTTTGAAGGCAGAGAGAGTGAGAGCTGTGCCTCCTCTTACCCTAACAATGAACAGCAGACCAATAGCTGACATCCTGGCAAGAGATGAGCCATACCAGACCTATCATGGAGGATCTACGTGGAACCCCACAGAGAGTGGTGGGCTAAGCAATAGACCTATAGCCACAGCCATTAAGTCAACCCAGGATAAGCCAGTGAGACACCAACGATCTTCAACACAACCTAAAGCAGATGTAGAGAGACCCCCGAAGACCTCAACAATAAAGCAGCCTTAATACTCACCCACCATGACTCGGGGAACTGAGAGAAAGAGGGGGTGGAAAGATTTTAAAAGACATAGTGGGGGAGAATATCCAGAGACATGCCCCCCCCCCTAAGTAACAACATACAAAGGGGGGGTGGAACCGGGTTGACTCCTAGGCTATCCATTACCCCCTACCCCATGGACTGATCCAGACTGCCCATGGAGGAGGACACCCAGCTGATTGGGGACAGGGAAGAGGAAAATTGGGGATCTGGGGACACCAACACATTATTGCCTCATTCAGTGTATCTAATTTTGGATAATAAATAAAAAAAATATATTTTTAAAAAGAACAATAGCATCAGCTTTCACATTGATGATAGATTCCTTTCTGGCCTATCTCACCTCCTCTCTCAGGATATCTATCTCAGATAATGCTTCATATAAATTGTGCCTATCTAAATTCCTGTCTATGTTTTACTGTGAGAAAATACAGAACCAGAAGATATATGAATAACCATATATTAAGGTCTGAATTCATCCTCAAAACTTTTACTGCCTAAAGCCTACAAAAAGAAAGAGGTTAATTATCAGAATGCTAAGACATAAGCTCCCATTGGAGAGGAGAAAAGTTTAATATTTTACTAAGGCTTTACAACACTTATTATGAAAATGCTAAGATTAAATCATGGTTTGTGAATGACAATCTACCATTCATGGAGAGATTATCAAACTTCCCATGTTATCTCTAGTGCATTGTTTAATGTTAGTTTTTGGTGTGTATTAAACTAGAACATTAACTTCTGGAGTCTGGGAAAAATAATGGAAAAGTTATTTTTATTAAAGTTATTGCCTAAATTCAGGTATGTCTATGGTGCTTTTTTTCTTGTGAAAACTGAAGGGAAGATGCCCATTTAACATAGAAACAAATAATGCCATTGGTTATAAGAGTTTATATAGTAGCTTTGCAATTCAGACTGAGTAGATTCTAAAAATATACAAAGGTTCACAAATCTAAAAAATACCAGGAAGAGACACACATTGTGTCAACAGATCCAGAACATATATATTTTATGTCTGGGGTTAATAGATATTTCTATGATGTTTGCTAATTATTAGACTATATAGTAATAATTGGTATAGAAATAACTCAGGATTGTGTTCAATAAAATAGAGAATGGACGAGTTCTCCTATTACACCAGTACCAGGAGTCCTGTAAAAGTCTAAATGATTCTGTGATAATTGGGAGCAGTAATATTGATTTCTTCTCTGCTGGTGACTCGTCTACCTTTCTTCATGACAAAGGTGGACTCACCCAGTAATGGCTGTTGCCACCCCGGAGAGCTTGGGCAGTGAAGGCCAGTCATAAATTTCATTTCTATATTTTGACTCATTGTGGGTTTTTTTACTATTTATTTTTTATTATCTATAATTAGATACACTTAATAAGGGAATAATGTGTTGATGCCTCCAGTTCCCCTATTTCCCTCTTCCCTGTCTTGGATCACTTGGATTTCCTCCTCAGTGGGCAGTCTGGATCAGTCCATGGGGTAGGGGGTTTTGAGTAGCCTAGGAGTCAACCCACTTCCACCCCCCTTTGCAAGTTGTAACTGAGGGGACAATGTCTCTGGATATTCTCCCCCACCATGTCTCTTATAATCTTTCCACCCCTTCTTCCTCTCAGTTACCTGAGTCATGGTGGGTGAGTATTAAGGCAGCCCAGGAAGTGCAACAGTCACCTAACCAATGGGACCTGATCAGGTTTCTTTGCTACTTGGTGTTTTGGTTTACTTATAGTTTTGATTTGTCTATGTGAGTGACGTGTCATAAAAGAAAGCAACGATAAATACTTGAATGTATTCAAACTGAATAAATGGAAGTAAAATTCACTTTTCACCAAACTGCTTTGTAAAAACATAAACTAGTTTTATATTCTTAAATGTAGCTATTATAAAATGACTACTTTTTATTCTAAATTGGCTACAAAATTGTAGGGATACATATGCAAAGAGGAGCCAGGCGCTTAAGTCTGGCAGTCCTACTCTTTTGTGAGCTAAAATGTGAGAGTGAATTTGCTTGCTTTGGAGGTGATGGGCCTCTATCTCTCTGCTTGCATCTGTGAAAGAGGGAAAACTTTTTCCTTCATTTTTTGGAACTTCCCCTGGATCTGTTACTTCAATAAATACTTTCCTCCCCAAATTAAAAAAAAAATGACCACTGTTAAAATGTTTATTTTGGAGGAGGACAACTCAATAATCAATGTGATTTTAATGACTTTTAGGAAATGAATGAATACAGTGTACAATTAGAACTAAACTAAGGGGTGGAAGATAAAAATCATATTATATTTGATTCTAATGAAAATATTCATTGTAAAACTGATTTTTACTGTAAAAATTAAAATACAGTTTTCATTCAGTGTAAATTAGTTAGCCATTTCTGAAATAATCAGTGAATCTGTTTAATGAGAAATGTATTTTAATAATCTGTTCCCATACACTGTGTCAGATCACTGGTGTATTTTTAATAACTAATTTGATAGCACATCATACTGTAAAGTCATAACATTTTAGAAGGTAGCTAAAAGGTGAATATTTCAAAACATATGCTGACATAAGCTAGGATGTTAAAAGAATCTGTTTCTACTGCTATATAAATTCAAGAAATGTATACAAGTACTCAGAGACTTTGAATAAGGTCCCTAAACTAACATGTGACTTCTTATATGAATAATCTGCTCATAAATTTATATCTATATCTATATCTATATATGTATATATCTGTATCTATATATGTATATATAGATATAGATATAAATTTATGAAAAGTTTTGGAATGTATTCATGATTTTATCATATAATATTTGAAATTTAAAGAACATAAATTTCAATGCCTCAGACATAGGAGTTTTAGGGTTTCAGATTATTTAATGCAATTTGTTGATCATATGTAGTTTAAAGATGATTTAAAATAAATTTTCACATTAATGAAAATTATTCTTAAATCTCGATTTCAAGGATGAATTCCTGTACCCCAGTTTTACAGCGTGTGAGAGATATTTAAACAGCTTAAGAATTATGATGAGGACATATGCATATACAATCAATTAAATAACTTTCAATGAATTTATCTTTGCTTCACAATTTGTTTAATATGTAAGGTTATTTAAAATAAAACAATTTTCAAACTAGAAGTGGTGGACAAAATTGGTTTTGTGGCATATCTATTTGACATAAAGTAAGTACTTTTTCTTTATATTTGTTTTCATGTAATTAGGGGGAAAGACACCCAGTCTTTGACCTCAAGACACCAGAGAGATGTAATGATTTGGCTAATGATGACAGCTAAACCGTTCAGTCCATGAACTATGAACTAGCTCGACCTTTCCCTTCCTTCCTTTGCTCTAGGCTCCAGCTCTGCTCTTGACAAGAAAAGCTTGCCTTGTCCTAGGACAAAATACAGATCAAGTTTTTTTTTTTTTTTTTTTTTTTACTTTGTGAATACTGTGGAATCAGGCAAATTAATCAGATAGTGAAGGTGAATGGGTTCATCAGTTAATAAATTAGTAATTAAGAAAAAATTAAAAACAAACCCTTTTATTATCATAGTAAGTATAGAATCAGTAGGATCATAATCTTTAGACAGGCTGCTGTGAGATACAAAAATTTTATAAATGTATGTAGAGGTTTGTGCCCTCTCAAGTGCATGTTGAAACATAATGGTTATTTTAACATAGTAATACGAGGGGTTTTAAAGACATTTAGGATGTGATGCCCTCAGACTCATAGGTAGGAATCATCTCCAACCTTCATAACTTCTTCCAGCATCTGTCTGTGGTACTTTATGTCTCCTGGAGGTGTGAGTCATTAAGCTTTTGCTCATTACATATAACCTATTTGTGAAATTCTCTAATGGCAGCAGAAACCAGAGTTAGACAGAGTGTACTACAGTCTTAGAGGATTCACATTCCTTATGCATTTCAATATTCACTGTTTTCACACATTCCTTTTGAACTGTTTTTCCTCTTCTTACTCTTTATAAAATGCACATTCTGCTCACATTGCATGTATTTTACATGGAATATGACATCATTGGTGATGGCTTTCAAGAAAGTCAAGCAAAAGGACAAAGACAACATTACCTCAAAGAGAAATATTTTTGATGCTAATCAAGGCATGTCAACAAAATCACCAAAAGTGTGGTGGGAGAAATACCACCATTGGTCTTACTAGCATATTTTAAAATTCATTATTGCACACAATATGAGTAAAGGAAGACCTAATTATAGCCAAGTGATATTAGAAAGTAATGCAACATAAAGCAAAGAAAGCACTGATTAAAATACTTTCCTCAGAAATTTAAAGGTAGGTCTATAGAGATGTCTCAGCCATGGTGCTTGCTCACAAAACATAATTGCCAGGGTTCAAATGCCAATACCCAACCCATATAAAGCCAGATGTGCATAGTGGTACATACATTTGGAGCCCTGCATACCCATTCTTTCTGTCTAGGTCCCTGTCTGTATCTCTGTCTCTGTCTCTTTCTGTGTGTCTGTTTTTCTCTCTCTGTGCTTGCAAATAAATACATAAAAATGAACATAAATTATATTTTAGCTATATATTCTATCCTGAGTAACTGCTAAAATAGAAAATACATCAAACAGAGAAACACTCATGTCTAACACTACAATGACATTTTAAGTATGAATATTTTTAAAATCATATTTTAGGGTTGTTATGCAAAGTTAAGCATGTTATGGATAATTGTTTATAAGTACTATGTCTGCTACCTAGATACTTTCAAATTAACCCAAGTGATGACATATTTATTGTATATGCATTCAATGGTCTCTTTGACTCTAATTACTGAAGTTAGTGTGCCAATGAAAACATCCTCATATGTTAGTTGCTGTTGTAATTTAAATTAATATTTTTCTAATGTGCTCATGTGTGTGTGATAAGCTGGCCTTTTATTGGAGAAGATGATTGTGAAGGTTGTGGCATTTTATAAGGGTCCTTACTGGAGGAAATGGGTCAATGGGAATATAATTTTCACTCTGTCCATATTTGTAGCTATGAAAATAAATAGCTTGATCACCTACAGAAATGACCTTTTCTGACAGAAATATATGACATCTGTCCAATTTCTGTGCACACTCACCAATATTATGAATGAATATGGTGGATATTTTCATATCTCATTCATATTTCATTCATAATATGAGATAAAGATACACATTCAGCATTTTGACAAAATAGATAAATCCATATTTTGCAAAAATGTTTATAGACATGACTTATAGAATTATAAGTAACTTTAAGATTTCACTTTTACTCATTAAATTGAATGAGGAAATTGCCAATGACTGAAAAAGAAAAAAATGCAGGTATAATTACTAACCTTGCTAGAGAATTTTATGCCATAAAATTAACAAAGAACATAGTTCTACAATTTCTTTTGTGGGTGAATTGATTTTTCAACTTCCTACCTTTTACATAGAATAAAAGCTAATAGATGTTTCAATTATTATACTCTTTTGATAATGTCATAATTTTACATCTGAAGCATAACCTGTGAGCCTAAAGGCTTCAATTAAATTGTTTAATAATTTCCACCCCTTATAAACTTAAATAAACTGAAAATAAGTATTATAATTATGGTCCTTATCTCATTTAAACATATATATTTCAAAATGTACTCAACAATATTGATTTTTGTAGAATGTTTACATTTATATCTTTTTTATTATACTGAATATATTTATTATATATACTGATTTTTCCTTTATTATGTAGATTTTTACACTTTAATATATTTGTAACTTTTACAGTAGACACTTAAAGTTTTTGCAAAATTATGATAGTTATTAATACAATTTCACAATACACAAGGTGCCAACTGGAACTGATTATGTTGCATAAGTAAATTACAATGAAGTTCTATTAGGAAAAGGAACAATATAGGCTGATTCTGTTGAGGAACAATTTATGTGTATATGTTGTAAATGAAAACATCATTTCAATGCATTCAGGTATAAGTGTTTTAAACTTTTAATTTCAGGTGTAATAATCACAACACATAGAAAATGTAGTTCTCAGAAAACTGAAAAGTTTTATAGATAATGTATCTTTTGAAGCAATTAGTGACACTCACGTTTTTTCCAGGACATTCGACTCAGAGTCATCTCAACAACCAAGTACTTGCTAGAGAGAAATAGGAAGAGACTTTATAAACGTGCAGATTAAATATGCTTAAATTATATAAAAACCATACGACATAGAGCAGAAGCCAGGTAATCCTTCTTCAATATACCGCAATATTATGGTTTTAATGAACTATAGACTTAAGCTTGGTTGTTGATGTTTTGTTTGTATAATAAAATATCCAATAAAGATTGTAGTTAGGAGATACTGAGATATGTTATTCATTTACCAGTATCTTTTAATAAAATATATTAATTGATATGATGAACTAGCCAATATGTAACAGAACATGTAAAATATGAAATTTATTTTTTCTACAGATGTATTTTAGTTTGCATACGTTTATTACCCCAATGTATGAATGTCTTTATGATCTTCCTCAAAGAAAGCTGTTCTTTCATTTTCTTTATTTCTTTCCTTAAAATAGAAAGTCTATGAGATAACAGATAAAACTCTTTTGACTACATACAGAAGTAGTATAAATTATAGGGTAGTGATGCAAATTAGAAATATTCTTAGTACAAAATGACCTTACACCATACACCTGCACTGGAATGTTTGGGTAACTCTACACTACAGAAACACACACACACACACACACACACACACACACACACACACACACACACACCTTAAATCACTAAAGTCTGTGATAATTGTTTCCAATATATTGATAGTGACAAGCAAATACAAAAGCAACAGGTATCTGGAAACCAACTATACTTTGATTGGGATATTGTCTAATCAGCTGAGAACACTGTCCTTTAAGAGGCTCCTGGTGGCTGCTTTGCAGCATTCCCGCTTTGTGCCTCAAACAAATGCTGCATTGTTTCTCCTTCTGAGACTATGTCGACAAGTCAGCAGAGGAAAGGGAGATGGCGTATTTGTAAACTTTTTAGGATTGTTACAAAACATTTCTATGAAAAAGATGACTTTTGTCAATGCTAATATACTGAGAAAATCTATATCATCGAAACCCTACCATTGTGCTGATGTATGGGTCTAATAAAGCATCATGATGACCAAGATGATGTATGTGTGAGTCACCGTAGATCACTGCAATCGTATCTCTGCCATGATTTATCAGGATCATGCATTGCAACGGTGACATTCCATTGATGTTCAAGTTCCAGCCAGAATACATCTCTCAGATTTAAACCCTTATTGGAATAACAAATGCTTTATTTTATGAATTTATTTTCATGAAATAAAAACTGTTATAATATTCCAGGTTATGTGAAAAAGAATAAAAAGAAATTCTAACATACTGTATTGTATATTTTACTTTCCTGGAAAAGGTTCTAATTTTATAAAGACATTAGTTCAGAGCTCACATAAAACATTCCTTTTTCCCGAGAGTATACTCCATTAATTAGTTCAAACGTAGCAGTTATAAGGAATGAGTTTCCAGTTAATTTTTCATATTTATATTAGTAGATTATCAGTCATTCAAAAGTGATATAAACATAGAGTCAAATATGTTTTGGATCCCTTTGAACATCAAAATGTCAATTCATACAATAAATTTATTAGCCTCATTTAGTTGATGAATGCATGCATTCACCTAATTCTCTGGGAAATTAAACAAAATTAAACACAAATCAATTCACCACTTCACTATTAAGGACAGAATTCATACATGACTAACTTAGTAGACATCAACTTGCCATTGGTGGTCTTACTGTTTAACTTTTTTTGTATTAGTCTTCAGTGAAATTTCACTAGTTCCTAGATATTATATCAGCATGCCTATTAAGACTATGATCCATTTTGTACCAGGAACGATGTATGGTAATCTGGTCATAGATTTCACTTCTGAAAAATGTATTTATGTATTTATTTGCAAGGAAAGAGAGGAGAGAGAGAGAGAGAGAGAGAGAGAGAGAGAGAGAGAGAGAGAGAGAGAACAGGCTCATAGGCTCACTTGGGCTTCTAGCCACCACAAAGGAACTTCAGATGCTTGGATTACTGT
This sequence comes from Zapus hudsonius, assembly GCA_004024765.1. Lineage (NCBI taxonomy): Eukaryota > Metazoa > Chordata > Mammalia > Rodentia > Dipodidae > Zapus > Zapus hudsonius. The sequence continues at coordinate 9,690 of PVHP010005601.1, forward strand.
GTATCTGGCTTTATTGAATCCTTATGGTTAGGCTTTGTGAGGAAGCAATTTAAACCCTGGCACCAACTCTCGGCCCTGTTATTATTTTTTTAGATATCAATGAAATTGTAGCTATAAGAATTATGGATATAAGTGACTTTTGTCAGTACTGTCAATAAGTCAATAAAGTGACACAGTAGAACTAATGATTAATCAGATATGGAAGGAAAGTGTGGGAGATCCCTTGAGGTCCCAAGGCAAAAGAATTCAGGACCAGGCATAACATTTTCATCTTGTCCTCCTAAAACCTCAGGTCTTGAGTCCAAAAAGGCAAAAGACATAAGTCATAGCTGTGTTGGCACCAGCAGGATAACATTGTACAATGGACGAGGTAAATGCCAGATGGAGCCTGAAAGGACTCAGGGAGAAGTTAGCTTCATGAACGGTTGGCTAAGACATACTTTGCACTATAGCCCTGTAAAGGGTTCTGTTCTAATAGCTAGGGATCAATGGAAATGCTTGAACCTTTACTAACAAGCACTTCCTGTGACATGTTTATGGGCATATATCATTGTCCACTTTTGTCAGATTGAAGATTATGGCAGTGAGTCTCATGACAGAGGTTATTTCATCTTAAAATATACGAATGAGGGCTGGAGAGATGGCTCAGTGGTTAAGGCACTTGCCTCCAGTGCCTAAGGACCCACATGGGCAAGGCCCACAGGGTGGTGGCCCTGGTGTGAGTTTCTCTTTCTCTCTCTTTCTCTCTCTCCATCTCTCTCTCCTTCTCTCTATACCTCTCTGCTTTAAAAAATGAATAAATAATATTTTAAAGAAAGAGCTCAAAGTTAAAAAAATATTTAAGATATACGAATGAAGACCAATAAACATAGGAGTATAGTTACAGTACGATCACATAGATGTATCTACCCAATAGAGCAATATGCATAGAAAGGATTAAAATACTTTTGTAATTGTTAGAACTAATGAATTTGTAGTCATAATACATGGAATTAACACAAAAGGATGGGTCAACATCATGTAAGTTTGGCAATCAGAAGCCTCTTGTCATTCTAACTTTGCTGCTTTCATGACAAATTTTATTCTTCCTTTACTCTTTTCCTTCTCTCCCACTGCCTCTCGCCCTCATTCCCATCATTTCTTTCTCTCTCTCTCTCTCTCTCTCTCTCTCCATTCTCTTCCCCTTTCCATTCTTCTTATTCCTATTTCTTTTCTTGGGCTCCTTATTGTACAGCCTCCTATTCTTCCCCCTCTCCTCTTACCCCCCCTTCTCTCTTCCTTCACTCTTTCATACCTTCTCTTTCTTCACTTGCTTTCATAGTTTCATAATATCACAGAATCCTGAATTCAATTCCCATAAGGGAAAAAGTTATCAGTGCTGTCAGTCAAGCCAAGCAGAACTGAAACATGAATTTAAAGGGTCTGTTGAACAGCTGATGAGGGAGAAAATGGTGAGCTCATGACCAAATGCAGAATGGGATATTTACCTATTTCTACTAATCTTTTTTCAATGATGTTTTATTGAAGTTATGGCATATCAAATTCTTTATATGTGTAGGCTGTCTGCTGGAAACTTTATATGGTTGGTAGGTGTGACAGTTAGGTTTTGCTGTCAACTTGATCTTTTTAATTATCTTGGGTGGGTCTCTGAGGATGTTTACATGAAGGCAGCCTCTCAGTAGGGGCAGGATGTAAGGAAGCTCAAAGGAGGTAGAAGTAAACAAACTGTCCTGTGTGGGCAGTGCAGGAAGGAAAGTCCCACTCAGGAAGCCATTCAGTCTGGACAAGGGTTGTAAGACCCCACCCTAAGGCTATATAAAGGGGAAGAAATTCTCTCCTTGGCTCTTGTTGGCTGCTGGTGCTTCTTCGTGGCTTGCACTCGCATCCTGCTCTCCTACCCTTCCTGGAAATCGGAAACCAGTTTCCTCTGCCTCACATCGTGGACTTAAAGAGCAGCCACTCACAAAGGAGCCATCAGGCCCTCTGGGCTGGATTGGGACTACTGAGGCCTCCAGCCACATGGACTGAACAGCTACTGGTTTCTTCATAGGTGGGCCTGCATACTGCTATGGTGGGACTGTCATAAACAACCCCAATAAATTCCCTTTTACTACAATCAATTCTGTCAACTCTGCTTCCTCTGGAGAACCCTGATTAATACAGTAATAGAGATGGATTGCTCTATCTATCATTGATACACTATGACACTCTTCTGTCTCATCAATGTTCTCCTTTGTTCTATAAATATTTTTTTCTTGTGAATATATCATTCTACGTTTCCCAGGAGATTAACTTTCTTCCATGTATGAAGTTTGTGGCTGGTGCACCTTGATGAGGAGTCCATGCAGTGGTGCCAGTTTTGGTACAAGTTGCGAGTCTCAGATAAGATCACATTTACAGCATGACTTCTCCAGTAGCATTCTGTTTTCCTTCATTTCTCCTGAAATCCATTGCCTCAATTTCCTTCCATAGGAAACTGCTATTTAACACTTTTAAGATTAAGGGAGAAAGATAGGGGAAATCATTATAGCAAGGCTTCTGAAATTATGTGTCAAATTAATTATAGTTACATGAGTTATTTTATAGAATAGTCCACTGAGCTCCTGATCACTCCCCTCTGTAATTCTAGAGAGAAAAGGGAAAATAGAAAGAAAAGGTAACACAGAAAAAATAAACAAATGAAAAATAAATTAGGATCCTAATATATTTATTGATTTGAGTTTCACATGGAAGAAGTTCAGTGAATAAGAAAATACTCAAATGAATATATTCTTAATTTTAGCGAAATAGAAATTTTCTGTAATGGTTACCTGAGAAATGTGAATTATATTATATCAAATATATATTTACATATAAGCTAGTTATAGCTAACAAGTAATACTATACACTACTACATACAAATGGACATTTTGAATATAAAAAATATTCAATATATTTACCATTATAAATACTTTCTATCACATTTATTCTTTATCCTTTTTAATCTTTTGTTTATTAAAATTGAAAATAACATAATTCAATATATTTGTGTGCAAAGTGCTCACAACATATACAGGCAAATTCCAATAACTCCAGAAGAGGTATAAGATTTGCTTTATCCTAACTGAACCATTCACAGTATGAAACATTATGTCCCAAATGAAGTAGTATAGATAATGGAAAGAAGCACCTGGAAAGATCCTTGACAGGTTTTCTTTCACACATTCATGGTGTCTGCACATTATCCACTAGGGAATGAATATGTTGGAGGCTTTTAGGAACATGGATTTGAAAGTCACACATGTTTAAGGATTGTAATTATGAACAAAATTCATTTCAGTATTGCTAGTATCCATTAGCATAATTATATATAGAGTAGATGACACAAAGAAGCTAATTTATAACTGAATAAAACACATTTTTGAGAATTTTTACTTTAGAATTTTTTTAGTATATGGATATTTTGGAATTTCTAAAGTTATTTATGACTCTGATAAAGATTTTGAGAGCTTATTTTATGAAAGCATACTTAGTAAAGTAGTTAAATGCTGAGTGAGAGGCATGGCCAAGAGAACCTGGCTGAATACTAGGCTATCCATGGTCCCCTGTCACAAGGACTGATCCAGACGACCCATGGAGGAGGTTATCCAGTGGATGGGGGAGGGGAGGGCAGCGGGAATTGGGGATAACAACTCATTGTTTGCCCACCTAATATTGTAACTCATTATGGACAATAAAAAAAGTAAGATGTCCAATCTTACTTTTTAGAAATATGACACATACATCCAGGCAAACAATTCATATTCAGTAATGGCTTTAATAGACAGGCATCAGAACATATTGATGTGGAAGGCTGAAAACTTCTTGTTGGAGCTGTTGAACAAGTCTATGTCCTATTGGAGAATCATATCACATTTGTTCTCTCAGGTATCAATCATGAGACTCCTATCTTAAGTTTAAGAAATTACCCTCAGCAAACTTTCAGACTACAAATATAAGGAGACTAATGTTCCCTACAAAAAAAATAAGGTAAGATACAAATATTTACACATTGCAAAAAGAATAATAAAATATATGTAGGGATTTTATTGAGAAAATAGAGAACACTTGAGATTCTGTATTTGATTTATATAATGTATACTATATTGATAAATTGTATTTTGAGTTTCCTTAGAGTTATAAGTGTAGGAGACTTGTTTGGCTTATGTGTGAAATTTTAATTGTTATCTATGTTTGTTCACATCTTTCTACATTTTATCTTGACTTCTATTTTGAATCTTTGTCCAATAATGAAAGAAAACAGCACTTGAAATGAGGATTTCATAGTTGATTAGTTGAACTTTTGAATGAACTTGAATTTATTTTTAATTTTGTCTTTTAACATCATATATTTGTAAATATCTTACCTCACAATAATTTATAAGTATGTGATAATTCACTGGCAAATATTGCTTTCCAAACTATTTACATATCATAGTATCCAGTCCTTTTCATTATTGCAATGCTAGTTTTTTTAATCCTTATTTATTTATTTATTTACAAGCTGAGTGTGTCATAAAGATGAGAGAGAGAGAGAGAGAGAGAGAGAGAGAGAGAGGAGAGAGAGAAGAGAGAGAATGGGAACACCAGGAACTCTAGTCACTGCAAATGAACTCCAGATGCAGGTGCCGCTTTGTGCATGTGGCTTTATGTAGGTACTGGGAAATCAAAACTCAGGTCATCTGGATTGCAGGCCTTCATCACTGAGCCATCTCTTCAGACCACACTGTAAATTTGCTTGTGTGTGTGTGTGTGTGTGTGTGTGTGTGTGTGTGTGTGTGTTGTTTGTAAATATGTATATGCATGTTTCTATGTGTGTGGTGCTCGTGAGTGTAGGATAAGCAGGCATGTTTGTGCACATGGTTATGGAGCCCATTTTGAGACAGGGTATCTCAATGAAATTAGAGCTCCCAGATTTGGCTAGACAAGATAGCCAGCATGCCTCAGATATTGTTCTGTCTCCATCAACCAGATCTCGGATTGCACTTGTTCAATATCCACTGGGCTTTGCCTGGATGCTGGTGATCTGAACTCAAATCACATTTTTGTGCAATGACAACTTCGCCACCTCAACCATTTCCTTTTCCCCATGGTATTTTAAGAGACTGATTACTAATGGTCTTGTATAGGTGGATATATCTAAGATAGCTTTATATGAGAAGTATATATTGACTTTGGCAAAGAGTTCACATTAGGAGGACAGATGAGAATTCAACATCTGATGTTATAAGCACAGATGTTGTCAAAGCTATATTACCTTTTTATTTAAATTCCTACATATTCTGGACCTGTAACAGCAGTAAAAGTACTGTAAAAATAGATTGTTGTTTTCAGAATTTACAGAGTGGATCACTTTATTGTTTATCCTAATTTTAGTTATACTTTACATCAATCAAATGTAATGACTTTTATTCATCTTTAATTCCATGTGATAAAATATTATTTACCTATATATAGACACATATGTATTCATATGCATATATGCTTATACTTTCATAAGTAGGGTTTTGAATGATATGAATTATTCATTTCACACTAAATAATGGATAATTAAATCTTATGTACAAGAAAATGAAGCCACATCCAGAAATGGCTGTTGGAAAAATATAAAAATAGTATTTCAAGCTGAGCATAGCATCACATTTGAATATCAAACAAATAAATTGACATTGCCTTTTAAAATATAGTGAATTTATATTGCTTTACTGAGCATATATGACACCATTACCTGGCTAGTACATTTGTAGTTGTACATTAAGAATTTACATTAGATACTAAATACTTTATTTCTAAATATCCAGGAATGCATAAAAAAGAAAATAATCAAGTTAATAATTGTATTGAAAAAGGTATTTCTAGAGCTGGAGAGATTGCTCAGTGGTTAAGGCACTTACCCCCACTGCCTAAGGCCCCGGGGTTCAATTCCCCAGGACCCACGTAAGCCAGACCCACACGGTGGAGGCCCTGGTGCTCTCTCTCTCTCTCTCTCTCTGTCTGTCTCTCTCTCTCTCTCTCTTTCCTTGAAAATGAATAAATAAAATATTTTTAAAAAAGAAAAAGGTATTTTATAGAGTATTTTATATGTATGTCCATGTCCATGTGTGTATGCAAAATTTATCTTAGAAACCCTGAATTTCAGTATCAAATATTGGAAACCACTATTTCAGCAGGTACTAACTAAAAACTAGTAACCAATGCCTTTATGATGAAAGTCTATCCCTGATATTTTAACTCAAAGAAGTAGAAAATATGTGCAGGTCAATTATTTAAATATTTCATAGAAAGCATTATATTAATGTTTTAAAGTTTGTCATAATAAACTTGCATTCTCAAGTATAGAAAAAAATTAAAAATTAATTATGTCCAAACCCGTATTTTAAAACTTGAAGGTTCAAAGTTAATTCAAGTTGCGAAAGCTTATGAGTTGTCAGAAAGGTAACTTTCCTGCTAAGATATTATAACAGAAAGAGACTCTAAAGATGGCAGTCATATGAGGAGGGGAGAATTAAACAATGAAGTTTAGTTTAAAATTACAGAAACAAAATTATATTTGGGATGCATTTCAAATGACAAATTTTGGCTTTATTTCATACAATAATAATGCTAACTTGGTAATATTTAATGTTTACAGGTATCATCTGCTATTTGTACCTGGTATTCAAAACCTATTGTGAGGTGGTCAGTACAAGATAACGTTGTGTCTAAATTCAGTTCTGTAAACCCCAAGAGATGATCTACAAAAAGGAATATTAACAGTTTGAAGAATGATTTTTCAGAGATTGCCAAGCAATGATGTTTTAAAAGTTATTGTCTTGATTACATATTAGTAGTGAAATTATTTTGTAATTTTCATATAATGAAACATTAAAGACACAAATGACTATCACAAAACAAGCCTTCTTGCAGAATGGAGGCTATAACGATACGTTAATATGCAGTAAATATTATCCCATTGGCATTGTATTGGCAAAATGAAATTAAAACATAAACCCTCCCTTTTTCTCTTTCCCCCCTTTTAATTGTTTTGGAAAACTAAGTGTATTTTAATTAAGATGTGCTGGGCAAATTTGATTTTAAACATAATGATTTTCTATAAATATATTTTGCACTTATGACATATTGCTTCTGCTTTAATCTCTGGCCTCATTTCTTTTGTCCTTGACTTCTTTGTCACTAAACTGAGAGGATGTAGACAGAGATTAATATAATCTGTACTCTAATTCAAATTGGATTTTACCACTTCTCCTCATTGTATTAACTCTTCTCAGAAATATGCAGGTGATTATTTTTTTTCCATGAATCAAGTCAAGGTCAAATAAAGCCTGATGCATATATGGGATCTCATTGCTGAAACTATATACCTCTGTACATTTAAAATTGACTTTTCACAACTATCTTGTTTTCTCCCCATATTTCTGTCTTCTGCCAATAGCACTGAGCCTTTGAAAATTTTTGTATCCCAAGAAAAAGTTTTCATCGAGGTTGAATTTTCATTATATACTTGTATAGACTTTTACTAAAATTAAAAATAGGTTTTGACATAGTTTTCACTTCATGAACACTGACTTACATGCATTTTAGGAAGATAAATCATTTATTTATTTTATTTGGAATCAAAATTCTAAAATATTTTTGGCAGTTACAACTTGTTTGGCAATTACAACGTATCCTGTTGAAACTTTTTTTAAAAATATATTTTACTTTTATTATATGCATGTTTTCAGTATGATTTCATTTCAAAAATATTCAAAGTTTAGAGATTATATTTTATTGGTTTAATTTTATTCCTTTTAATCATAATATTATGGGAGGTTTATTTTTGAATGAGTGATTCAATAATGAATGCTTTATTTCCATTATTATATATTTTCATGTAATCTATGATGTAATAATTTCTACTTATGTATGCACAATTATTTTAAGGACTAAATAATATATAAATTATTAAGAATAATTATATGGAAAAGAAAGAGGGACTATATTTTTGTGCTATTTGTTTGCTATATATATATATATATATATATATATATATATATATATATATCCAACATCAAGTATTTTAGTAGTGTCACAATTTTATAAACTCTGATTGTTGTTATATTAACAGTTTCCATATTGTAATTCAGATTATTTTATGATTTCCTGTTTTTTTCATTAAAACATTTCCTATAGTCATTTTAGTTCCCTGTTGTATGTTTCACTTTCAAAGTTATGTTCAAGTTGTCAGAATGTGTACACAAATGATAAGTCTTAAAATATCAATGTTAAAAAATGTAAGCATTTTTAAATTAATACCTTAAATTTAATTTTATCTTTAACTGTTAAAACATAGAGCAAAATTGAAACTGTCATAAACTGTAATTGTTGAATTTGTTGATTAATTTATTCAAAATCTATAATATATTGAATGTTTATTACTTAATAAAATATATACATTAGATATTATAGAAAACTACTGAGATAACTAAATTTATTCTGAACTCAGACAAATTAATTTATTTTTTGATAATTCAATGTAAATTCAATAGATAGGAGTGGCTTATGGAACAAGCTACAGAGTTAGTATAGTTTCATAAGCCTGATAAATGACTTATAATGGTAATATTTCTGTTACAAATCATGTTACTACGTTATGGAGCCCCATTAGAAAGGTAAAGGTGAGAGAAAGCTATGGATTCCAAGTGACTGTGTGTATGTATCCTTGTACTTTCCTGCATGTCAGATTCAATATACTAGTGAAACAGTGCAAGAGTGTAAACATAATAGTGAACATTTAGTAGTCATCGAGAATCATAATTAAGATATATGGAAACATTTCTAATGTAAATAATGGTTAACAGTGAAATATTTTATTTTATTTTTCCTGATGTATAAGAACACCAGAATCAATTAAAATTGTCAATCCAATAGAGTGATGAGTCTCACATTTATTTAATAAGAGCTGATACATGCCAATGTATGTTCTCCATATTAATATATATCTAATATGATCTTATTTAATGACAAAACTAAAAACTCACAAAGCCTGGGATAAATCTATTTAACACACAACGTTTATCAATTTTTGCAATCTTCTTTTCTGGACTTCTACTCTTTTTTTTCCCTTCAGTCTAATGTTCCATATAAACAAACAATATGAACCATATGTGCAAAGTTATATTTTATAACAGTTAGACACTTACAAAGACTGGATTATCTTTCTAAAATAATATGGAGATGGATAGATGTCACAGTGATTAAGGTTCTTGCTTGCGAAGCCTAATGGCTTGGATTTGACTCTCAAGTATCCATGTAAAGACAGATGCACAAATTACAAAGTGGTGAATTTATATGGAGTTGGTTTGCAGCGGCTAGAGGCCCTGGAGCAACCATTCTCATTCTCTCTTTCTCTCTCTCTCTCTCTCTCTCTCTCTCTCTCTCTCTCTCTCTCTCTCTTTCTCTCTCTCTCTCTCTCTCTTTGAGTGTGTGTGTATCTGTCTGTCTGTCTTCCTGTCTGTCTCTGCTTGCTAATAAATAAATAAACATGTTTTTTAAAAACTAGTATATGAAACACACAGAAGATAGGAGAAAAAATAATAAGCACTGATTTTATTTCCTGCTGAGGTGAAAGCAATCACAGACCTAATTAAGTAAATATATTTTTATGCTGTGCTTTTTAAAGGGTCAGTATTTCCATTATATTGAGGATTTTTTGTCAAAACATAAAAGTTTGCTTATGTGAGAGTATGATACACATTGATGTAGTCAACTTTCTCTGTTGCCTTGCAGAAAGAACAACTCCATCATGGCAAGAAAATGATGGCAAGAGCAGAGGTAAGCTGGTTTATAACCCCCATAAACCTGCCCCAAGAACACAGCTCCAGCAAGGTTGTACAACCCAAACTGCCATGAGCTGAGGATGGATCAATCAGAACACATTCATTTGTTTGTGAGGGACACCTGAATCAAACCATGACACACACGAAATGATGCATTGGTAATTAACATTTTATAGACTAGTTTTTATAAAAGGATATGTGATGCTGAAGTCATCATAGCAATCACATTGAATAAAGGTATAAGGTTTAGACAAAGGACAGGTACAGTTGAGTGTAGCTCTGATTTTGGTATGACAGGTAGGACTTTACAAGGAGAGTAATGCACATTTTGTTGGAATCTCTGTCTGGCTGAATTTAACTTCCCAAACCACATTTTCTGGTCTGTCAATTTTCCATTGGTTGTTTTCCTCATGATCCATTCATCATATAGAGCCATTAATAACTGTGCTTTAAAAGTTGTTGGAAGTGGGCTGGAGAGATGGCTCAGCGGTTAAGGCACTTGCCTCCAGTGCCTAAGGCTGCAGTTTCAATTCCTCAGGACCCACATAAGCCAGACCCACCCCACAAGATGGTGGCCCTGATGTTCTCTCTCTCTCTCTGTTTGAAAATGAATAAAGAAAATATTTTCTTTAAAAAAGTCTTTGGAAGAGAAGCACTGCAGGACAGAGCAGGAATATGAGCAGTTGATATTCTGACGATGTTCATGGATATCTAAAGACAAATTCACTAACTAACGTGATAAACAGAGGTAGGGACACACAGCAAGCCATGTTCAATTACACAGTCAATATAGAAGAAACCACGTGATAATAAGACTATCTAACAAGCAAACTTTCAGCAGTGAAACATTAATAAATATGAGTCTACCAAACAGTCAAAGAGAAAAAGATGTTCTGAAATTTAAAAAGAGAAATGAAGCAATGAAATAGCAAATCCCATGAACAAGGAAATGAATGGAGATACTGCTCTAATGAGTTGAACCTATACTATCAAATATTGAGAAACTGCTATTAAACTCTAATTTTCTATTGTTACTGAACTAAATTAATTCCTATAGAATTTAGGTTGGATTTTCCACTTATTATTAGTATATAACTCTGTGAAGCTTAGTAGGTTAAAACAGCAGAATGATTTATGCTCAGGAATGCTATCAGTCAGGAAGATGGGGCTTTATTTTGGAAATATACTTTTACCCTCATGGTGAAAGCTCTCCTGGCAAGGTTTTGCTATAGGTTCTAAAGTGCAATAATCTTGCCTGACAATCAAGTCTTCTGAGCTTGCATATTTTGATATATTGTGTTCTGTTGTTGGGGATTTCTAGAAATATAGCCTGTGTCTTTTTTTTTTCATTTGCTATTAAAATTCTTAAACAACTGGCAAGCACAGGAACTGTGAAATAAAATTCTAATGAAAGCCAGGCTCAAAGCAAAAGTTGTGGCCCAGACAGAAAGAAATGGAGACCCATTAATCTCGATGTTGAGTAATATGGTCAACAGCCTTTCTTTGCTCTTCTGCACAGTTATAATAGTGTCTTAAGAGTAAAATGTTTTCCTGTACCTGGAGGATTTACTGTACTTCCATCTAAAGTGACTTAGCTCTGGAGAAGCTAACATCATTTGAATAATCATGTCTCGAAATGATTGTCCACATGAATAGCTTTTTTTTTGATCTTGTAACGTTGATTTACTTTATGCCACTCTAGTTTTTTTTATGTTTTAATTATTTTTTGTTTGTTTTAAAATATATTTTATTCATTTAAGAGAGAGAGACAGAGAGAAACAAATAGCTTTTTAAAATTATTTTTATTTATTTAAAAGAGAGAATATGGGTGAATTGGCATTCCAAGGCTTCTTGCCACTGCAAACCAACTCCACACTCATGAAATACTTTGCTCTTCTGACTTTACATAGGTACTGGGGAACTGAACCTGCACCTGTGGTCTTTGCAAGCAAGCAGCTTTAAAAGCTGAATCATCTTCCCAGACCAAAGGTTCACACTTTTACAATGGTATCTTTACAATGTATTTAATAAAAATATATTCCATTATAATGATGTAATATCTATACCCATGTATTTTCAAAGGACATAAATAAACTGAAATTATAATACAGAAGCAAAGTAAAATAATTGACGTAGACAACTATGAAAAACTTGCAAGGTTAGGAAAATATTCCTGCATATTTCAGTATCAAGATACGATTTGATCAGTAAGTAATACATAGTGTCAACTAGAGACAGAGGCAAGGGATATTACTGACTGGCATTACTGTAATTAAGGGATGAAAAAATAGCCACATTTCAGGACATAAACAAAGTATACCATCTGGGCTTGCCAGCTATAAATATTAAATATGGTAAAAGAAAGGATAAACAAAGCTAATACAAGCACCGACTAATTTTGCAAATTCATAAAGAATCAAAGGAAATCAAAGAACCATTATAGTCTCAGAATGCTTCTAAGGGTAATTTGTTGATAAAAGGGAGTTGGCATCACTTCATAATTTGCAAAAGAAGATAGAAGACAGATGTCAGAAGCAGATGCACACTTCCCAGAAAGGGGAAGAAGGAATGCTGAAGCAAAGCAGGATCATTTGCAAAAGAGAGATCAAATCAACTAGAAGAAAATGAAGACTGAAAAACATGTGCTTCTGAGACTTGGTTTAATCATGCTATCCTATTGATACAAATCTCTAGGTCATTTTCTCTCAAGCTTGGAGCAAGTGTTGTAAATTGAATGGAGAAGCTGCTAATATTCTATCATTCATAGAGCATGGCCAAACCAAGAAAGCATACTTGAATAAGACAATTAAGTTCAGGCATCTCCCAACAATAAAGTCCAAAAACGTATACAGGTGTTCACACACGTCAGAGTATGTTGATATATTCTACACAAGCTATTAGGAAAGAAGTGAATGCTTTATCCATCAATCATCCACCAATACAGACCTAAACCTCATAGTGTATCTAAACTTGTTTGAGAACAAATTCACATTTACAAACAAACATAATATTGTTCAATGTTCCTTGGAGGTCAAAAAGATATGGTAAAACGATAATTAATTTCAAATAAAAGCCCTTTATTCAATGTGAACACATGTGGGATCCAAGGCATTAATTATAAAGGCATTTTATAAATGCAAATTCTATTTATCTAATCATCTCTTTACTACATGCAGTTTAAATTGAAAATAATTCTATTTCCCCATTATCTCTCATATACATTTATATGTATGCATAATGCATTTATGTGCATATATGTGAGTGATATACATGTCCATGAAAATTCAAAGATGTAAACGTGTGTACTTGTGATTGCCTTATGAAAGAAAATATAAATTTAAAAGAAATCCTTTAATCTTAGATTGGGAAATCAAATGGAACATGCCCAAATATTTTTGAACATGGTTTGCAGCTGGGAATAAAAGCATGTAGAAAACAGTAGCTGAATCCATCACTACTTAATCATGCATTTACAGCCATATCTACATTTACAGATATTCATTTCTTTTATCCTTGGTCATCTTCCACTTTTAAAAGAAATAAACAGTGAGGCTTGGGAAGATCTTAACAACTGACAATATTGATCACTCGTGCCCTCTTTCTTCCTTGTTGCTGGCCCCAATGATCTTTATCTTTGAGGACCAGCTGTTCAAGTCTAATCTATTCCACTTAGCTCTTTCTAGAAAGACAAGTTCAAACAGATCGGCTCCCCTTTTGAACTTATGGAATACTTAATGTCAATTTGGTTTTCTACAACTAAATGTGAAAAGGCAAGAAGCTTCAAGGAAACACTGCATCAAAAACAGCAGCTTATTTCATTTTTTATTGTCTTCTAGTTGGCTGCCAAATTGTTACAGGCAGAGAGATATTTCAGGCACAGCAGAAACTGCACAAAGGAACATCAAACCATAGGTATATTCTTTATACACATCATAGTCAGAGAGAGCAAGTTAGATGATAAATAGATTGATAGATGATAGATGGATGGATGGATAGGTAATGACCAGTGTTTTTTTTTTTTATTAAGCTGGTATTAGTTCACAGATATTTAACAATCAAATTACAAACTACATGCCAATGTAAAAAAGAAAAAAAGCTATGGCAAGCCACATATGGTTTAGTGGAGCTTCAGGAGGATAACTAGATGACAAATTCAGGAAATGTGTATTTTTGACCCTAAATGAACCACAAAAAATATGAAGCCTGAAAACAAACCCTCATTAAAAGCTGTTATGTGCATCAAGTGGATGTGTGCAGGGTTTCAGGGGTATTTATACCATATAATGTAATTTTTGGCCGATTAGAACAGTCATACAAGCACATTCTCTGGGATGGATTATTAATGGTACTACATTTTACTTTCAATATGTCTCATCTTGAATAATAAAATATTGTCTCCTCATAAAATAATATAATTATTTAAATATACATACACAAATAGGAATATATATCATAATGAAATATATAAAATTGTTGACATATTGAATCCTTTTCTTTTCTGACAGATCTTTAGTTTTGTCCAAATATTTAACTAAATATGCTCAAGTCCATAAGTTCAAACAAATAATGTATTTAAGAATACAAATATATAACTATATGCTATCATGTTTTAATTGATTTTTTAACAATAACATAATATCCACTATATTAAAACATGTCTATCCTTAACTAAGAAAATTGTATTTTGAAATATCATCACATGTACAAGTTGGTAATACTGAGAAGTGATAAACGCATGTGTTATATAAATTTGTGCAGATAATTAACAGTGGAATCTATACGTGGAAGTTCTTCAATGTGAATCATCTTCTGGCTTCTGGAATTCACTTCTTTAGGGAAAGATGGGAGCACAGTATTTGCAAATGTACTCTGTGCAACTGCAGTAGTGTGTAAGGGCACTATGTGCAGCAGGATTGGTGTGTAAGTGCACTCTGTGCAGCTACAGCGGTGTGTTAAGTGCAGTCTACATAGATGAAGTACTGTGTAAGTACACTCTGTAGCAGAAGTTGTGTGTAAATGTATCTGTGCAGCTGCAGTAGTGTGTAAGTGCACTCTGCAACTGGAGTGGTGTTTAAGTGCACTCTGTGCAGTTGGAGTAGTGTGTAACTGCACTTTATGAAACTGGAGTAGTGTGTAATTGCACTCTATATAGCTAGAGTTACAAGTAATTTTTAAAAGTGCAAATTATATTGCACTGGATGTTCTTTAAAAGCGGGGAATTGGGGATAACAACGCATTGTTTGCCCACTAAATATTGTAACTCATTATGGACAATAAAAAAATTTAAAAAAGAGAACTGTAAAAGAAAAGTCTTGAGTGAAATTTACTTTAAGGAATACTGAGTCTTTTATAAAAATATTTAATATGTCATTATTTACCTATATTTTATTGATGAAAATTTACATTTTTAAAATGTTCATAATTTTCAGTATTTATTGATTTAATTAAAATTAACAATAAATTCCAATTTAGTGAGAAACAAAAGCAAATACCTAGGAAATACTACACTCTAAACATTAATAGATTCAAATAGTAAATTTTATGTTTCTAATGGAATTTTACACACTTTCTAGCAGTAGCTAATTATATCATCAGTTACATAATCATATCAGTCTGATGGTATAATGATATTAA
Organism: Zapus hudsonius; assembly: GCA_004024765.1. Classification (NCBI taxonomy): domain Eukaryota; kingdom Metazoa; phylum Chordata; class Mammalia; order Rodentia; family Dipodidae; genus Zapus; species Zapus hudsonius. The sequence continues at coordinate 25,160 of PVHP010005601.1, forward strand.
ATAGTAGTGAAAGACAACATAAATATTTTCATATGATTATGTTTCTTTTAAATTGAAATTCATATAGATTTCGATCCATTATGAAATACTGAATTTTCATTTTATAAGTGGAGGGATAAAGATACATTTGTTTGTTATGAAAACAAACATATCTTCAGCAGAGTTTCTCTGATGCACAATATAGACAGTAAGGATACATATTGAGTAACACGCATCCTCAGCTACTCAGCGTGGGATCATCTCTTCTACTAGCTATATCCTTTCATAAAATAAATATTTTATATTATTTAAAGTTAACTATCAATTGATGATACCATAGGTAGATAATAGAATGTAATCTGTATAGCAGTCAAAGCCTGCAACGGAATTCCTGGAGCTAAATCCCAAAGATAATCCACAAAGATCCTGATCATAATGGCCTCATTCCAGTAGCATTTCAGCTCAAGTTTCAGAGAAGCTTTGTCCTGTCTTTGAAAGTGTGAAGTTCATGCCTGAGAATGAGATGGAAGGATTGACTCAAACAGATGGAGCTTGGGGAAGCCATACTGGAGTGGGGTCCTGCAGAGCAGAGACCTGAAGAGTAAGCTCTGACCAAATTCTGTGGAAAAGTGGCAAGTGAATTCAGGAGCCAACAACATTTCGGCTGGAAAGCAGAATTCAAAGAAGCATATGAAAAGGATTAGTTAAATAATCCTTAGAAAACAAGAGAGGCAATTCATTTCAGAATCCCAGAACCCAGAAATGGTAGAGAAAGGGAGTTATGGTCATGGTTAAGCTTCTTACGAATTAATACCTATCAATCACTGTGTCTGTTTCTGAGGTGAACAGAGACCTGGTAAGGCCTTCTCTGTTTTGTTATTACAAATCACAACCTTTGTCATCATTTCATTCTTCAACCTCCTTTTTCCTATTTCCTAAATTGCTCTCTCCACACCATTTCTCACTTTGCCAAATATTCCAAAATTTCTATATTTCTATTACTGAGAGAACACAAGAAATGATCATATTAAATGGTACAGACCTGGAGGAGTTTTTAAACTTGGATAATAATTATAAAGAAGCAGGATGTGCTACAAAATATACAAGAATCCACACAAAAGGAATTGAAGACAGGGAAGAGAGGGAAGCCTATACAAGAGAGAAAGAAAATCTGTGATGCTTTCAATCTTCCATGTACAAACTTTGTTATGTGTGTTCCAGGAACAAATGTAGCAATGCTTCTTTCCCATACTTACTATAGCTACTCCTCATCTCCTAGTCACACATGAAAATTACAGAGATTTTTGTCAATTCTGTTGTAAAATCATCCACATCAGCAAGGAATTACTAGCTCAGCACTCTAAAGTCATATTGATGCTTTTTAAGTGTGTACCTTTCTCTCTTACTAGGTTGGTTCTGATATCTTTAAAAACACACCATAGTGAATTCCAGGTCAGCCTGGGCTAGAAAGAGACTGTACAATGCAAAATAAAACAAAACAAACAAACAAACAAAAAATGAACATAAAAAATCATACATATCTTCAACTTCCTTCTTTAAGTTTTGGTTGGAGTGTGATTATTTTTGATATGTGTGATTTGTTTGTATAGCATGCTTAGACATGATTTTTATTTAATCCTTTTTGTTCATAATTTCTTTTATTGTTTAAATGTTATTTATTAGATATGTGTTACTCAGAATTTGAAAATTATACATTGCTCTCATTGTTTTAACTTTTATGCATATATCATTTTATGGTTATGATATGATAAATAGTTTATCTCATAAAATACAAAATTTTGAATAATTCCACATGGCTTGTTTACTTATATATTATTTGGAATTTGAGGAACATGTCTTTGCCTTCAAATAAAACTTGATTTAGTCTAAAAGCATTACCTAGATTCACCAAAAAACATGCCTTTCATTTTATTAAAAACGTTTTAGTGCTTACTCTATTTCTACATATTTTTGGTGTGAATAAAATGAAATTTACTCAATGTTTTCCATCTAAAATATTCTTTTACTTTTCTATGAATTTCCAGAAGGTATAAAATATTTATATTTTTAAATGAAAAATAAGACAGAAAATCTGTAAATGGATTACCTTTAGTTATGCAGGTTTTTTTCACATTAGTAGTTTAAACATATGTGATCTGTTCCCTCTGGTCTTGCCAGCAGGTTGACTGTCTCTTTGTCTTTTTAAATACCCTTTAACTTAACTCAAGGAAGGACAAGGAGACTTCTGAAAATTTTGATTAGGTTCTCAGGGAATGTCATTCATCTGGAAGAGCTCCCAATAGGAAGCACAGCTTGATCTCCTGCACAGTCCCTAAAACACCAGGAAGTGCATTCAATGACAGTCATTCATTTATCTGAACATATTCTGAACTCAGCAAACACACAGTGCACATGTGCACACACAGTTTTTGAAGGGCACATTCAAAAGTCTCTGCAACTCTATTTCTTCTAGCAATGGGTTGGTTTTAAAGAAATTCCACTTCTTCATATTGCAGTGGGGCCTTAGAATGTTGCACAAAAAAGGATATTTATTAAAATGGTTTTGAGAGGCTTTGGAGGTTGTGCACACCTTTAATCCCAGTAAATCAGGAAGCCTAGGTTGGAGGATCACCTTGAGTTCAAAGCCACACAGAGACTATGAGGTGACTTCCAGGTGGGCATGGGCTACAGTAAGACCCTCTCTCTCTCTCTCTCTCTCTCTCTCTCTCTCTCTCTCTATATATATATATATATATATATATATATATAAAGTTATGATTTTCGTTTTGTCTAACTGTCAAGAACAGGCAAAATTTCACTCTTTAGTTGCCTTTAGAAAAACAAATTTCAAAAGTAAAAATGACATGGTGTAAATTTTAGTGATAGGACATGATGGAGAATCAAGCTGGAGCCTCCTAAATTTTTCATGAGGAGACTTTCATATGGAATGAAAAGTGCATGGCTATGGTTGTCCAAATATGTTTAACCTATGTTTATGAAAAATGCTACATTTGTCTTACATTGTTTGTTAACTTACCTTAACATCTCATCATCTGTGGCACAAGCTTGAAATTAAATGCATGGGCTCTGGAGTCAGAGAGGCTAGCAAGACTTTTTGGAGCCACAATTTAGTCCATGTGAAAATATGAGCAAAGTATTTTTCTATGACTCCTAGCTTTCAGGCTTATAGTAAAGTGAACAATAACACTGAGCTTTTATAGTAGGGGAAGACAATGGAGGAATGAATGTATACTCTGTGTTTTCAAGTATGATTGGAGCTCAGCAGGAACACCTGAATTGTCAGCTTGCAGTTGTACTACTATATCTTTGGTTCCTCACTCCAGAATGTCTACAAGTGCAAAGTGATGTTTTCCTTTCAATCAATCTACTGTTGAAAGGCAAATTTTAACAATAGGACAATGTATTTTATTTTTTTTAAACAGTAACAACTTATTTCATGATGGCAGAGGATTTATTCAGTTTTAAAGTTTAATATGTATAAACCATGTTGTGCTCAGTTGCAAGAGTCCCACTTCACTGAAGAAACAGAAGTAAATCTTAGGCAAAGTAGCCTACTTCGTCATTTTAATTATAATAAGAAATGCCCAATATTAACTAACTCCATGGGCCAAAAAAGTCATGAAAGATGGGGCTAATGGGAATGACAAAGTGTGTTAATGGGAGGAAGATAAGAGAAGTTATTATGTAGGAATAAGATCAAAATACATTATATACATGTATAGATATGTTCAAAAAATTTAAAAATAATCTTTTAACTATATATTTGATACCTAAATTTTCTATTGTACAAAATGGAATGATTCCATGTAGTCATCTGTATTGTTCTCTGTAAACATCTTAGTATATTCTCTGTACATTCCAGAGTCATGATCTAGGCCACTAGTATACTTGAGTGAACATTTTATTTATTGATTATTTTGTTTTTAAAAACCTTATAGAATAAGCTTAATGACTTTCTCATAGTTTCTTAAAAATAAATACAGACATCTTTTACAATGATCTTGATCTTTACGTTTATATTTTGACATAGCTTGCTGATTTCTTTAATACCAAATTAGCAAACAAAACATTTCATATTGAGGACAGAAATATGAATTTTTCATCCATATTCACTAAACATAATGTTTTCATTATATTCTTCATTCAAAAAATCCAACAATTTAATGTTTTTGATGATTTTACATTCTAGATTACATCCTAAAGTTCTTACAAAAACAAATTATTAAAATTTCAATGATTGAACCTTGTACAATATTACATGTGACTGTAATAAGGTTTAAACTACCTATATGTTACTTGGTATCATGCTTTGTATCTTTATATATTTTATAGACATGTATATATATATGTATGTACATATATATGTTTATATATACATGCATTTTAAATAATATCATATATATACATGAAAGAAAGTAGAGATAGGAAATAAATTATTGTATTCATGTTAAATGGAAAGGAAATATGAAAGTATGCATTGTATATGTATTGTGTCTTTTACATACTTTGCTCTAGAGAGCTTTACTATATAGTTACTAGTGACTTCTCTTTTATAGCATTTGGAAAAACTTGTAAGATACTTTTAAAAATAAGTATTCTGCTAGTTAAATCTGTTTTCTCATTCTTATAATCTCAATAAATTCTTACATATGGAAATACTTGTAGAATATTTTTAAGTCTCTGTGACAAATATTTACTTGGAATCATTTCACTATATAATTTCAATATATTGAATTTATTGAATGTGCATAACCTTAAGGATCAAAAATTTTATCTTTTAAATCTTTGCCAACTAGTAGATGAGAAATAATGTGTAAAATTTTACTTTTATTTAACCTATTTATCAAGAAATGATGTCAACAAGTTTGTTTACAATTTTAGTCATTGTATTCTTCTTGTCCTGAGTTTGCTACCATCTGGGAGCTGGTTAACATTTATTTGTACTCTTTGGTCAATTCAATTTTGCTTTAATGTTTTATTCTGCTGTGAAACATTTCTTGAATATTAATGCATTTGATTAGGAGATTTGTAATATTTGAATATTTATCCAGGCAACCCTTAACATTTTAATTTTACTTAGTGCCTTTTTATAAGACATTAGTTTTAAAAATTATTTTATTTATTTATTTGCAAGTAAAAAGAGATAGAAGGGAGAGACTGAGAGAATAGATGTGCCAGGGCCTCCAGCCACTGCAAATGAACTCAAGACACATTTGACACTTTGGGCATATACCTTTACATGGGTAATGGGGAATGGAACCCAGATTATAAGGCATTGAAGGCAAGCACTTAACTTTCCAGCTCTCCTATGTGTTCTTTTGATATTTTATATAAAGTATATTTTAATTTTATACAAGTAAATATTGTGTCTAATGAAAATATATTTTACACACAATTCATCTAACTTTGAGGAGCCTTGAATGGGAGTAAGAAAGATTCAGAAATGGAATTGTGCTAAATGCACTCACATTTGAAAATGATTGACATATTTATGTAAACAACACAAATACCTCAGAATTTTTTACAAAAGCTTATGTTAGTTACATTTTTGTATTTGTTGAAATTAATGTAAATAAGTACTGAGGCATGTAAATTATGTAACATCTTTATTGTCAATAATGAGATACATTGTATGAGCAAATACAGTGATTGCACTCCCATTTCCCTCCTCTCTCTCCCCAACACACTGGGGGTCCCTGCTTGGTGGGCTTACTAAATTAGACCATAGGGTAGTGGGATAAAAATTACACGAAAGGTAGCCACATTTTTTTTCTCTTTTGTGTATTGTTGCTGAGAGGGTTTTTGTCTCTGGATATTCTCCTCCACCATGGCTTTTACATCCTTTCCATTCCCTCTTCTGCTCAGTTCCCTGAGACATGGTGGGTGAGTTTTAAGTCTGCTTTATTGTTGATATCTTAAGTGTCTCTGAAATTCTGCTTTCACTTGTGTTGGGTATCATTAGTGTCTGTCTCCATTGTCCTTTTATGAGTTATCTGACTTGCTGTGGTGATAGTCTCTTGTATATCTTGACACTTTCTCATAGGTTTCATTTGGGCCCTGTGTGATAGTCCAGGGGTGGTTCATCACCTGCCAGGATGTCCACCATCATCCCCTGTCTTGTTGGTGGAATTTGGTTGTCCATGGTTCTTGATGCCTTCTGAAAAATATAAACAGACTATCCATCAGAGAATAAGATCAGCACAGGTTAAATGAGACATGCATTGCTAATTTGGTGTGATTCAAATGGGTGGAGCCTCTCTGTAGCCCTCTGGTAGTGGGAATTTCCCCTTGGAGCCCAGGTTCTTGGTCCTCATAGGATTTTTGTTATGTTCTAGTTAAGGGTTCTGTGCCACTGAGCAGATCTCTTCACCAATCTGTAAACCATTATTTAACCTCCTAGGCTTAGTGCCCACTATTGCACAGATGAGTATTTCTTGCCTTGCTGTTCTCTTCCATATAACAATGTGTTCAGCATTCTCGTGACACCAGTATTGTATATTAGTGGTCTTTGTTTTCTCCAAATATCGTTGTCTAATTTCCCCTGGCAGCTCATGTAACACCTGCCAGCTGTACACATGCTACTATCTGGGAGCTGGTTACCATTCTGGATCTAGCAGGATCCCTTGGTATTTTATGAAGACATTCTGTGGTTTCTTCAGCAGTGGGGTCTTACCTTTGACCTGGTGTGAGTATTTAAGAGCTTTGACAGAAGCCTGTCTTGTTTTGTGGACCTTGAGGATCTCTTTGATCAATAGCTCAGTGTGGGAAGTAACCAATCACTGGGACAGGGAGTTACAGGTCTAAGCAATTTTATTGGGATTAGACTTCCTCCCATTTTATATATGCCCCTCATTACCAGGCAATGCCCACAGATTCCTCAAGGGTTTACTGTATGAAAGCAAGGATTTTAAAAGATGCTGTCTATGCTTCATCAGAAATCTTTATAAACATGAGCTAATTGTAATTTTGCCCGTCTCCTATTAAAATAAATAGTTCCAATAATGTGAAGAAGTCCTGAATTTTCAAATACAAAACTTACACAACCAAGTTTTGATCATCACTGATGAAAGCGGTGTTGAACAAAACAAGATCTGCTCTATCTCATCTTGAACTCCCTGTCTATGAACCAGCATTATTACCATTTTTTCTAAGTCCTTCAGTAAAGTTCTTAACTAGTGCCTCCAGGGTCAAGCTTATGGGTATAGATCCCTCTCCCCTGCTCTGATCAATGCTCATGTACTTCTTTATTCAACCCCCAAATCCTGAGTTCCCTCAAGGATGAGAAGACTGCAGAATCTAAGTTGACTTCCCTGATCCTTGACTTATATGCTGGTTAGTGGGATCCAATGATATTTTCTTTTTCTTGGTGTGGGAGGTTAATCTTCTGATTAGATACCATTGCAGAAATGATTAAAGCTTCTTTCTCACTCTTGACTTATTAGCTTCATCAGTCATTCTAACCCTCCCTCCCTCTCTCTCTCTCTCTCTCTCTCTCTCTCTCTCTCTCTCTCTCTCTCTCTCTCTCTCTCTCTCTCTCTCTCCACACCATACACACACCTTAGACATTTGAAGACATTTCAGATTAGCATTCCTGAGATTATATCCTTTATAATAATATTAGTAGCTTCATAGTTTTACTAGGTACTTTTTCTGTAACTGAAGCCATTTTTGTGCAAATGTGAATGTTTCAAGCATGACTATTTATACTCTGGTTTGCCATTAAAGTTAAGTAGTTATTCACTTTTTTCTGCTATGAATACTTAAAAGTCTCTGCATCCTCCTTGATACAGCTTAGAGGTAATCATGATGCTTTTCTCAGGTAATCATGTTTGAAAATCAGATGTATTCACTTCTTTTCTAGTGAAATATATTATTCTCTGAGCTCTCACTACTATTTGTCTCTGTCTTCCTACATTGTGTCTAGGATTCCTCATGTGTTTGTGAAATCCTTTACTTTATGATTTCATTGGAAGGGTTTTATTTCTCCTTCCCATCCATGGGAAGCATTCACACGGTGCTGTAATCAAGGTTTGCAGTTTCTTTCTCTGTTGGTAGTTGAAATGCATTTGCTGCAGGTCCCCTGGACTTTCAGGATCTGCACAGACATCTGCTGCTACTCTGATGTATCTTCCTCTGTAACTAAGTTGGTGCTTTTCTACTTCAGATATGTATATATATATATATTTTTTCTTTAATCATACTGTCTATATGGGGCTCAGAATATTTCCTATAGTTAGATATCTACATCATTCACAATATTTGAAAACTTTCCCTTATTTCAAAGACAAGTATTTTTCTGACTTTAACTTGCATCTCTGTTCCTTGACCTAGACCCAGTAGTCTTAAATTAATTCTGTTAATCATGTCCCAGAGGGTTTGTATGTTCTCATCATGATTTCTTATTTTTCCTCTTTTTAAATGTCAGAATATAATAATTCATCAACCTTGTCTTTAATCTTTAAATATTTTCTATTCACTTAATCTCTGCTGACTTTGTACTGAGTTATTTTATGCACATTATTAATCTTTTCATTTCTAACATTTCTGAGTGGTTCTTTCTCTAATCTCTCTTTATTAAATTTCTAAATTTCATATCCTGAATTTTTTAAAAAGTCCATCAATTGTTCAGTGTTCAAGGAAAACAAAAATAATATAAAATATTATTTTCATATTTTATTCAGCATTTAAACCATTTACTTTCAAATTAGTTACTGAATAGTTATGAACTTGTATTTCTTGGCATTACTGTAATAAAACTTGTTCGTCTGTTGGGATGGGTATCACATGTTCTCTACTTGAACCTGTGGTATTTTTGCAATGGATGTGCCTTGCAGTAATGGTTTGTTGTTAGTTAAATTCCTTGCCTACATATTAATATCCCTATGATTTCTTGGCTTTAGTTGGTGAGGTTTGACCCCGTACTTTTTAAAACTAGGGAAAACATTTTCACAGTCCTAAACATGGTTCCATAGAATTTCAGGCATTGGAATTTTCATTTTACATAATGTTGATCACAATACCTATCAAAGTTCATTCCATTATGCTGGGATGGATGTCCAATCCAGACACAGTTTATAGATGAAGGGATTTATTTCAATTTGACAGATCTGTAGGAGGTTCCATTAATGGCAGAAGATGCTTTTTCCTACATCCAAGCAGAGAGAAATTACCAAAGACTCAGCAAATTCACAAATCAGTAACCATGAACCTGAAGCAAGCACAACCAAAACTGAGGTCAGACAGCTCTCCTATACCTTTGGCTGGAAACAGTTCCCCCACCACGTGACACATCCTCTGGCCAGGAGGCTACAGATCCAAGATGCAAGTTTATATTTAACACCTGCATCAATGGGGCCATATATTCAAACGCCACAATAGTTCACAGAGAAAACTTAAGGGAGAAAAGGTTGATTCTAGCTCTTGGCTTTAGAATATTTCAGCATGGCATGGAGAGGAAGAAAGAAAGTAGCAGTTTAGTTCAGGCCATAGGGAACATGGGGGCAAAGATATTGATATTATGTCAAAGCCCACATCTACTGACTTGCTTCTCACAATTAAACCATACCTTCAAGTAGTTCTGAAATCTCCCAAAATAAAGACACCCGCTGGGAACTAACAATCTGATTGTAAATTTCAGATTTCAATGGTGATATTCCAACACTGGTTTTCAAAGACCCATGGCCATCCCGTAATATGAAATGCCATTTAGTTTACTGTCATATAACCTCAAAGCCATACATATTTCAATGGCTTGAAAGTCTAAAGTTAAAGTTTTGAAATTTAACACAAGTGCTTAGAAATGATCACTTATAGTATGAAAGGAAAGTTTCATACCTTCAGTATCAAATGGTTCAGAGGAAGCATTTCCATTACCAAGGTGAACAGGAAGTTAGCAAGGGAAGACTAGCCAAAAAGCCAGAAAGGCTAACAGTAAGTCCTGGAGTTCTGTGTTCAACATTGGTTCATGTGATGGCAGTGGAATGTGAACACCAGTGATCTCCAGCAGCTCCCTCCTTAGCACGTGGTTGCTTTGTTGATGCTTCACTTGACCCTCGCAGCTTGCTTCCTCAGACATCCCAGGTTCCTGACATTACCATCCTGCTGTGTGCATCGCAACCTAGACTCTTGACTAAATCTCACAGCTTTGTGCATCATTCTGCTCGCCTCATGAAATCTAAATTTTGCTACAAATTACTTAGAGTCTAAACTATCTTAGAGACTAAAATCTGGGTGCAACCTTAAATGACCCCACAACTCTTACATTCTTATTACTTACAAACTCAGCCCCACAGACATGATTACCAGCTCAGTTGCCCACCCAAGCTGTAGCTGAGCCTCCTTGGACCACAGCCATGATGGAAAAAAGTCTCCCCAAGGTCACCTTGTGAAAGCAGGGTACCTATTCATCACTCATTTAAAAGAAATGTCTTTAAATAAATGTTCAGTTTAATACCTTGTATTTTAAATAGGTAGGATCTTTTTTAAAATTAAATTAAATTTATTTATTTTTGGTTTCTGAAAAGCCTTCAAGGCACCCTATAAGGTATCAGTGCAAATTATTTGGCTTTTTTATTAGTTCTAATTTCTTTAAAAAATGAGTGCAGTATGTTACTTAAATATGTTTATATTCTGGCCTAACTAAGTATTTTTTCCACAATTTATTGTTTGCTTTAGTGTTTTTTTCCTTATCCCTATTGTAAACTTGCCTACAAGTCTCCAAGAGTATTAATGCCACAGCATGAATACTATGGTCTCTAAATATTTACTTCACCTAGTTAGTCTAATATATTATCGATTATTTACTTATTTTATTTTTATTTAGCATCATTAACTGTCACAACATGGGCAACATTTAGAGAAAAGTCTTTTCAAAAAGGAACATAAATGGCCTTTATTTTAGTTAACTTTTCTCCTTACTGCCCAGAAAAGAACCTGATCAAAGCAGCTTCTGGAGGAAATGGGTTTATTTTGGCTTATAGTCTCAAGGGGAAACGCTATGATGTCAGGGAAATTGATGGCATGAGCAGAGGGTGGACATCCCTTCCACCAGAGCACTGCAAAGGCAGGAAGCTATGCCAAACACCGGCAAGGGGAAGCTGGCTTATAAACCCCATGAGCCCGCCCCCAACATCACAGCCCCAGCGAGGTTCTAATTCCCAAACTGCCATCATCTGGGGTTCAAGAATTCAGGACACATTAAGTTTATGGGCGACACCAGAGTCTAAACACTACAGCTTCCAATCTAATTCCTATCTGTGGAAACTTTCTGAAGCGAACTTTCAATGTCACATTGCCCTAGGTGTCCTGGTCTTCTAAACTGACATGAGAAATGCCCATTAAACTGATTACAGCATGCAAAGATTTCTCTGAGCATCATCTTTAAGCTTCTCGAAATTCCTTCTACAAACTGGTTCAAAATGCTCAAGAACCACATATAGGCCAGAGCAAGGACCTCACTGTGATATTAATTTTTGGGTTAGTGACTTTCACATATTTGTGACTCCAGTATCATACAGAAATGAAAGCACGCATTCCTTCCATTGGGCTTATGCTTTCAGAGGGTTTGGGGATGTCACAGTGTTGAGTTCCTAGGCAAGGAGCTCTGTTCAGGGTTGCAGAGTATGTTTGAGTCTTCTGAGCAGCCTAGCTGGGGAGGAGTGATATAAAACAGAAATGAGATATAACCTTCATACTCACATCTACTGTGGTCTAGGTCTTCCACCTAGGCCTCACCTTCCGTAGGTTCAAGAGTCTTCAAATAGGGCTGGAGAGATGGCTCAGCGGTTAAGGCACTTGCCTCCAGTGCCTAAGGCTCCAGGTTCAATTCCCCAGGACCCACGTAAGCCAGACCCTCAAGGTTGTGGCCCTGGTGCGCTCTCTCTCTCTCTCTCTCTCTCTCTCTCTCTCTCTCTCTCTTCTCTCTCTCTGCTTGAAAATGAATAAATAAAACACTTAACAAAAGAAAGAACCATCTTATTAATAAAAAAGAGTTTTCAAATAACATGTCAATCAATTTCTTGGTAACATATGTTCATAATGTGAGCTTGTGAGAAACATTTCATATACAAACCCTAACACCAAGACATGTCGAGAATAGTCTGGCTCTGCACTGGACTTGTGGGTTCCCTGTATTCTATGGCCAGGCCACCTTGAATCTTGTTTGAAAGACTGTGGGATCAACAAGTGTTAGGACTCCTCGTGAATGCTATTCAGAGTCCTATTAGAGTCCAGGTGGGACACATTGTGCAGTGGCTACTCCAGCCCTTTTTTGCCCATTTAGTTCTGCATCATCAGCTGGGCATCTTTGCATTACTAATTCTTTATATTATCATACATGCCTAAGTTGAAGCAGGACTATATTGTGATGAGATAAGGGAAAGCTTCTCTCCCAGATGGGTTTACATCTGGCTAGTACAGCATCCACATTATTTATTCAAATTGCTTGTCTAAATTTCCAGAACCAGCTAGAGAAAAGAAAAAAACAATAATTGTTAGCAACATCAAGAATTTAAAACAAATCAGAAGTTGAAAGTTAATAATTATATGGAAAATATTATCACATTTAAATTATAACTGTACAGAAAAGATAGAGTACAATAGTCTAAAGAAGTATATTAATGATTTTAAAATTATTATAAGAATGAACTAATCTGAAAACAAAAGAGAAAATACCCACATGATTGATAAATTAAGATGTGAATGAAAAAAGAATCTAAATGTCCTATAAAAGGAAGTAAGTTATCCATTGGTAAGATCCTTGAATTGGAAATGACAGATGTTTTATTTTTTTACTTATTTCCTAATGTAATTATTATGTATTTTCCCCCACCTCACCTCTTGCCAGGCCTTCTAGTTATGGAGTCTTTTCCACATGCAAGATGAAGACTGCATTGCAAATATAATTTGGTGATTATTTTCTTTTTCTGATTGGCAGTTGGAGAGGCCAATCCAGAAATGCTTTTTGGGTTTGGCTGCTCCTGGCCCTGCCTTCCTCACCTGCAAACGGGAAAGCACCGGCTGTATGAGAGGACTTTTTTGCAGGCAATTAGGAATGGGGAGACCAGAAGGGTCACCTCACATTCCCTCTCCTGCCTAAGAAGTTTGTAGACGCCCTTTCTCTTCCAAGATGCCACAGTGGCCACAGCAGACTTTCAACCTTAGAAGGAGATGGAATAGCCTCTTGTTGCTGCTAATAAAATCAGGGGGCCTTATTCCATTAGAACAAGGCAGTGGGGTGGGCAAGATTGGGGGTGCTGGGAAATTCCTTAGCTCCAGGCACAGTGCAGTCTGTTCATCCCCTACATCCAAGCAGCTACAACGCCCACTCTTCAACTGCATAAAATTGACAGTTGGCATTGGTGACACCTTTTGCTGCCCTTCATCTACCAGAATCGTTATTTGAAGACTTGGTTTATATAGCATTTTTGTGCCTGAAGTGTCCATACAATAATTTCTAGGCATATTTTTTTACAAAATACCACATCTCCCCTTATTTAGTTTAACAAATGCATACAAATTAGCTAAGTGCAATATGCTTTAAGCATATGTTCATTTTTGCAGCTTACATTTCTGTTGGGTTTGATAATATTTCAGACTATTCTGGGCTCTCTTTACCATATGATTTGAATGTACTAAGGGATTTGTAAGGGAACCACTAATATTTTTAATAAGCATGTAGCTCGGAAGAACCAATTAAACATCTGTGAACATTCCTACAGCTACACAAATTATTACTAGAAAGCAGCATAAACCCTTTTAGATTTTTATCACAGAGGAATCATTGGTTAAAATAAAATAAATGAAAGAGCATAAAAAGTACCAAAATTAGAAACTAAAAATGTATTAGCAACATTATTTTGTTTGAAAATATAGCAATACATTTTGTCATGAGAGATTATCATAATTCATTGAAAGAAGATTGGCACATTTCAAAGCTTATAGAAATATAAACACTAGTAGTTTGACTCTTATACAAGTAATCGTTTCTACATAGTTGTATGTGACTGTAAAATTTGCTGTCAGATTCTGAGACTGAAACCTGGACTTCACATCAGTGAGTATAATCAAGGTCCAAAATACAAAAAAGTAAAGGTATTACAACTTATCTTACTACCTGCTCTAAATATAAAAGTATCACAAATAAAATATTTACATTCTTATTTAAACATTACAATATTTAATTTCTGAGCTGGGGATAGTTGCATAAAGTAAGCTGTTATGAAAGCATGCGTTCAAACCTCCAGAACCCAGGTTAAATGCAGTCATGGCACCTGCTTGTTATCTGAAAGTTGGGGAGGCAGAGGCAGGAAATCCTGGGGACTGCTTAGCAAGTCTAGCTGTATTGGTGAGCTGTAGGTTCAGCAAGAGACCCTGTATCCATGCTTTAAAAGTTGAGAGCACAGAAGGAGACATTCAAAGTCCACATGTGAAAATGTGCATATGTGTAACCACTCCCAAAACAGCTGGTACAAACACCATGCAAATACACAAGCAAAACAAATTTCCTTTTTTAGCAAAGAAATTCATTGTTGTAGTGTGTTCCACATGTTTTCATAAGACTTTAACATAGATTTATGTTTTTCTATGTCCAGGTAAATTTCCACGCTCATTTTCTTTTAGTTTTGGATGGATAATAAACATTTTAACTTTTCTGTACTTCAATGTAGTGAAAGACATCTGAGTTTCTTGAATATGAACTGTTTTTCTGGTTTTGAACTCTCAAAGCTGACTTGGTTTTTTCTTGATGCAATTTCTTTCCTCTTTCAGTTTGATGAGTTCAACTTCACTTGGCTGTTCCAGTGTCTCAGGAAGGTCACCAGATCAACCATCTACATCAGGATATGTCTCCATCTCTCATGTTTTCTCTAATTGCTTTTCCAGTAAAATTACTTTCAATTTCTTGGATGTGCTTTCAAATGAGTTTTCCACTTATACTATGTCTCTTACATTGTAATGTGATAACTATGGATTTACATTTTGAGACAAGAAATAGCCAAACTGCACTTATTTTTGTCTGAACACAGGAAGCAATTGTGTACTGACTTGCAATAAGGCATGTGTCATATTGCTTGTTGATTATTTATGAAGTTAACCATGATTCTGTGGACAAAAGCTTCTAAATTTGCACATTATACAGTTACCAACCAATAACATACTGTGACAAAATTTGAATCAACTTAGAGAGAAGCTATCATTATTTAACCATATCCAGTTATTTAAAATTTGTGGATATTAGAGTGTTGTAAAGTGAGTTTGTATGTAAGCAAGTCACTTAAAATCTTTGGGAGGGATTTATAAGAATCTTTTTCATAATTATTATAACCACAAATGCATGTTAATATCATTTGTTCTTTGACAGTTATTTCATTAACAAATGAAATAGAAATTTAGAACTAAATTTAAATGTTTGTAAATAATTCCATCATACAAGACTGAATAGTGAGGGCTTTAAGCACAGTAATTATTGAAAAAAAAAATTGCATGGCAAAGAGATGACTCAGCAGTTAAGGCTCAGTACCATTGAAGAAGAGGTGGCAGAAAGAATGGAAGCACCAAAGGAAAAGGAGGAGAGCTTTTCAATATTGTTTTCCTCACACAAAGAGTCTGTGGCACTCCTGAACTCAAAGTGGCTGAGGATACCTACACAAGATCTACAAAATAGGAGGGGATGTGATGAAATCAAAATAAAATAGAGACTCTTTAGAAAGAAGGCCTTCTCTTGAATTTGAAATCTTGATGGGATTTAGGAGGGAGAAAAGAGAGAGTGGTAGGAAGGGATTATTATCACAGTGCATTTTCTTTATGCATAGAGGTTGTCAATTTTTTTAATTCGACCACAATTTTTTCACCAAAATATATATTAATATCGAGCTTTCTGAAATAAAATTTAATTGAATCAATATATCATATACTATTTATACCTTTATGTTTATTCAGTTTTCATATCTGTTAATGATTCTAGTTTTCTAGCATTTTAATTTGTCTCTTTCTTTGTTAATGTAATGTACTATTTATTACAAAATTGGGCTGCACGTTAAAAGCATAGAGCTCACTGGCAATGAATCAGAAATGCACAGTAATCAAGCATTTCCAGGTTCTACTCTTCCAAAGGGTAACGTGAACAAGATGCTCAGGATGGTGGCATGATCTTTCAACTGTCATAACACATCTCTCCATTCTCAACTGTAGCTCACTATTTCTTCTTAGTTCAAGCCATTTTAAGCATATACATGCATTAAAGAATTAGCTGGAAAATCAATTAACAAATAGACATTAGTGAAAGTTTAAAAAATATTTTTGATCCTGTATTATACTTTTAAGGTGTGAGTATGGATCAGGCATGGTGGAATATGACTTTAATCTGAGCACTCAGAAGGCAGGAATAACAGTATCACCATGAGTTCAAGGTCTTCCTGACACTACATAGAAAATTCTATGTCAGCTTGGGCTCAAGTGAGATCCTACCTTAAGAAGCAAAAAAAGTAATTGTGATCCTGATTTTTTTCTTTACACTATTCATATGAGCTTTATTTTTCACACATACACTCACACACACACAAACACACATGCATGCATGTGTGTGTGTGGATGTGTGTGTACCATTAACTATTCCTCAGAGTTCACTTTATATTATTTTCATACTTTATATTAACATGATCATATTGTAGGGATTTCACAAGCATTACTCATGAATACATAAATTAAATTATTGATCAGTATTATTGATTTCTTCTTTATATCTAATATATTTCTGAATATTATGATTTCAGTAATGAACATATAGGAATAAGTTATTCTGACATGGAATTAAGATTCTTATGAATAATAGAACAAAATTATCTTTGGTTGTCATAGCACGTTAAAATTTATTCTGAAATGGAAACACACACAAAAGATACACTGGTATTGGTCAAATTTAAAAATGTATCAAATATAATTATTAGAGAGAAGAAAGACAACCCAGATAATTAAAAAAATATTTAGGACCATGTATAATTGAAAATAAATTATCAAAAAATAAAAAGAACAATTTAATTCAAAGGAGGAAATATTATAAGAAGAAAATTTTACCAAACTTTATGTGAAGTGCTTCAATGAGCACATTAAATTATGTTCAGATCTTTAGTTGTATATCAGTTTTATTTAATCATCATGTGTTAGTAATTGTCCAACATATAGATTAAAAGATATTGGAAAGTGCAGAGAGAATGTGGCAAAACTGGAACTACTCTACATTGCTGGGAGAAATACAAAATAAAGCATTTGTTGTGGCAAATAGATTTATAATTCCTTAAAAATTTGAATATTGAGTTCAAATAGATTTCAAAATATAATCTAGCATTCCTAATCATTGGTATATATTAAAAATTTTAAATAGTTTATTACATACTCATATGCAAGTATATTTTCTAGTATAATCCACAGTAGTTAAAAAGTAGAGATAACTAAGCCTCCTAATGGAAGATGTATGAATAAATGAGTTTGTTTATACAAAAATGGAATATTATTTATCCATACAAAGAATAAATTTTTAATCCATGAGTGACACTCAGATTTCACATTGTTGGCAGAAAAAACCTGACTAAAAGCAAGCTGATGGGAGAAAAAGGCTGATTTTGGCTTACAGACTTGAGGGGAAGCTCCATGATGGCAGGGAAAATGATGGCATGAGCAGAGGGTGGACATCACCTCCTGGCCAACATCAGGTGGACAACAGCAACAGGAGAGTGGGCCGAACACAGAGGAGGAGAAGCTGGCTAGATCACCCATAAGCATGCCCCCAAGAAAACACTTCCAACAAGGTTGCAATTCAAAATTTCCATCAGCTTGGGATCAAGCATTAAGAAAGCATAAGTTTATGGGGGACACCTGAAACAATCCACTACACCATGCTAAACCTAAATGAACCTCTAAACCAATTTGTTTTTCTAAAAATCCCACATACTTTGCTGATAGGAATAAAGAAATCAAGCAGGAACTGATATGAAAATCTCCCTCCTGTCTAACTGTCATAATACCAGAAGGTAGGATGCAGATTTCTGCAGGACAAAAGTCATCAACAGCCTTCCTCTGGGGTGGATGACACTTCATGTGATACAAAAAACTTCCAGGCAAGTTGTGCCAACTGATCCAATAGTGGCAAAACCATTTCAGATTGTCTTGGAAGATGGATATATAGAAGGGAACTCAGGCTTGATGATGTAACCTGGTCAAAATCTAATGCCTGGCAAAGTCGTAGATCCTAAAGGTACATGATGGTATTGTCAGTCTGTTGTCTAAATATTTATGTTTATGTGTATGTCTTAGTGCTAATCTCCGCATTGGTTAGAGTCACTTCTTTTTTTTAAAAAAATGTTTTATTGTTCATAATGAGTTACATTATTTAGTGGGCCAACAATGAGTTGTTATCCCCGATTCCTCATTGCCCTCCCTCCCCTCCCCAGTCAGCTGGATATTCTCCTCCGTGGGACATCTGGATCAGTCCTTGTGGCAGGGGATCATGGATAGCCTAGTATTCAGCCCAGTCCTCCTGGCCCACGTGTGTTGTTACTGAGAGGTGCCATGCCTCTGGATAATCTCCCCCACCATGGTTCTCACAATCTTTCCGCCCCCTCTTCTGCTCAGTTCCCTGAGTCGTGGTGGGTGAGTATTCAGGCTGCTTTAATGTTGTGAGCTTAGGGGTCTTTGTGTCGAAAATTGTTGGTTTCTGTCCCCCTGGCTTATCCTGTGTTGATTGAATGCCTTTGGCTGAGGGTCCCTTGTTCATCCCGTTGTTCTCTGCAGGTTCCATATGGATCCTCCACAATATGACTATGGTGGCTCATCTCTTGCCAGGATCTCAGCTATCTGCCTATGGTTGGATGGTAGGATTAGATGGGCCACAGCTCTCTTGTTGCATCCTGAAAAATACAAACACTATCTCCATCGGAGTGTGAGATCAGTCTAGGTTAACAAATATATACAATACTTGATTACCTATATTCTAATTTTAGTAGCCTCCCTGTCAATCACTTCCATAGTGCATCTTTTCTTGGGAGCCCAAGAGTATGGGATACAGTGCATATTGCCCTGAATCCCCAATTCCAGTCAAGGGCTCCCCCTCACTGGGTGGAATATTTGGCCGAATTTAAAAGCTGTTGATTGCCCCCCCCCAAGCCTAAGCTCCCCATTGTACAAGTGTTCCTTTCTTGGTTCTCTGCTCTCTCCCAGTAGGAGGTATGGTCAGCCTACTTATGGCTGCAGACTCTGTTTCATAGCAGTGAGTCACTTTATCTTCAATAGTGGGAAGCTACTATAGAAATTTCTTACTAGGTAAAATGTAGAGACAGAGTGACTTCTCAGGGCCCAGCCATAATTATAATAACTAGGTCAGCACTGCAAGTCTCAGGGAACATCATATAAAAGGGCTCAGAAACAGTGTGAGATCCTTTGCATCTCAAGAAGTGTTGTAGAATTGTCATATATATATGGACATGAAGTGGTCATCTCACTCATAAATTGCCCATGAGGTTAACTGTGCAAGACCTGGGCAAGTTGATGCCTTTAAACATACCATGTGGATTGGAGAAGAGCTCAGGAAGAGCTATGTGCAGTTAATGTTCACTGGAGGAAGGCGAGAGATTTTCTTCAGCAATGAAATTTGCCCACCTTCTATGCCAGCTCAAGCATGCACACCTAATTTAACTCAGTGATTCACATGGAAAAAATCAAATTAAAAGGGGATCAGATGGGCCATGAGAGATGGCTCAGTGGATAAAGGTGTTTTCTTGAAAATCTTAAATGCTTGGGTTCCATTCCCCAATAGCCAAATAAAGTCAAATGCACAATGTGGCTCATACATTTGGAGTTCATTTGCAGTGGCATTAGGCCCTGCTGGTCTACTCTCTCTCTCTTTCTCTCTCTCTCTTTCTGTCTATCTCATTCCTCCTTGCAAATAAATGAATAAAACATTAAATTTTAGAAATGGTGATAATTTGTAAAGAAACATGTGTTCAGTGGAAGTGTGAAGGGAACAACATAATATAACTGAGGGGTGGTGGATGTTTTCAAAATGCATTATACACATGTATGAAATTTGCAAAAATTAATTTAAAATGCTGTAAAATCTTACAAAGTACAATATATGCTCCTTAAAGAAATACAATGCCAAAATATTATAAATTGTCAAGTGGATCTATATGCATTATTGTTAAACTCACTTTATTATTTAGTTATATCTTTATTATGAATAAGTTTATACATTTTATGAGCAAATCTTGTGAAGGTGTTTCCCCCCACCCCATCTCCCTCTTCTCTGTCCCCTAGCCACTGGGGTCCTTCCTCAGTGCACATATTGGATCTGTCTATAGGTTAGGGGGTTATGAACTGCACCAGAGGTAGACAGTTTTTATTTTTTCCCTCCCCCCTTGTATATTGCTGCTGGGGAGGGCAATGTCTCTGGATATTCTCCCCCACCATGGCTCTTACAATCTCTCCGCCCCCTCTTCCTCTAAGTTCCCAGAGTCTTAGTGGATGAGTTTTAAGTCTGCTTTGTTGTTGAGATCTTAATTATCTCTGGATCTTTGCCCTGGATTGTGTTGGGTATTGTTGGTGTCTGTCTCCATTGACCTTTTGTGGGTTATCAGATTTGCTGTGGTGAGTGTTCTCATCACTTTCTCTTAGGTTTCTTTGTTATGGTCAATTTTTATTAGAGAATTACCTTATTTAGGATGGCAGTGCCTACTGGGGATCCTCAAATCTCAAATTGCTGAGTAGTGACAGTTTACTTCTCAGCACTGAATGAAACATCACTATCAAACCCTCCAAGGCTCAGGGACCAAGGCATAAGAGATGACAGAAAGAATATAAAAGCCAAAGAAAGTGGAGGAGTGTTTTACAATACTCTCTTCTAGACAAAAAGTGTGTCATTTATGTACTTATACTGGTCGATGCTACCTACAGAAGATTTACCTACTGGGAGGGAAAAACAAAGAGAAAATAGTTGGAAAGATGGAATTTAATGGAGTGAGGATTCAGGAGTTGAGGAGGCAACAAAGAGAAGGTGGTGTGAGGGGTTTTGAATCAGTATATTGTCTATATGTATGAAATCTATCAATAAAAATACTTAGACCTGGGCTGGAGAGATGGCTCAGCTCTCAGCGGTTAGGTCACTTGCCTCCAGTGCCTAAGGCCCCAGGTTCAATTACCCAGGACCCATGTAGGTCCGACCCACAAGGTGGTGGCCCTGGTGCTCTCTCTCTCTCTCTCTCTCTCTCTCTCTCTCTCTCTCTCTCTCTCTCTCTCTCTGTGTGTGTGTGTATCTCTGTGCTTGAAATTGAATAAATAAAATATTAAAACATGTTTAGATCTATCCAGGTATCTTTCATACTTAGTTTGTAAACTACTACTACAAACTAAAATTTAATATGCTATAGAAACTTCATGATTCTTAAAGTATCTTTTTCTTCTATCCGCCCTTACATCCAGCTTCTATGCAGGCCAGGCTCCTCTCTATACAGCACACAGGCAGGTGACTATCATCTCTCTGTCTTGCTGTAAAAAAGCCAGAGTAGCACTGTTTAGTAGCTTCCTTTCAGAGCATGCTGTTTACTTTGTGATAGAAAAAGTTTCCTGTGTACTTTCGAGCTTCTCACTAAGCAAAGCTCAGCAGGACTTCCTACAGAGCTGTACTTTTGTGTTGCAGAAGCAAATTCAAAGATGCCTTCTACAAAGAAAATAAGCACTGAGTCCTGGAACTTGGAAAGAGGCTCAGAATGAGTGCTCTTCAGGAGGGAGCTGTCCAGAGGTGCTGCTGATAGCTCCATTCTCAAAGACACCACTCTCAAAGACACAGAGCCGCTTAGTGTGCTTGGCAAAGAGTCCCAATGCAGGTTTTGTTCTGGGAAGGGCTATGGACTCATTATGACTGCAGGATGGTTCTGTTTTGCATTCACATATCTCCAATCTTCCGTACATTCTAGCATTTATCCCTCAGTGTCCAGTGAAAACTCAAGCCTTGACGTATTCTAATCTCCAATGGTTTCTTTTTACTGCAATTTAATGCTTAAATCATAGTATTACTTAAAAGAGACCTTTGATATCTCAGCAACTTCACAGCTGAAATTTCCAGGATATATTCATGCTTCTGATACTGAATATAAATGAAACAATAATAAAGGTTCTGTTGTGAAGAACTCTAATTAAGGAGGGATGATGTTGTGAAGTATTATCCAAATAAAACTTAGAGAACCTTCATAGCTTCTCAAAACGTTAGTAATATTATTTCCTCTATAATGAAAGGAAATTTTTGCTTAACATTTAGCAACGATAAGATGAAAAGCTATTCATGGTAAAACCTGCATTACAAATAGGTTTGATAAACTCCAAAATTCATTTGCTGTAATCAACAAATGATATTGCCTTTTTCTTTAATTTCATCGTTTTGATTTTATTTTTATGAAATTTCTGTTTATTGACATGTATTTAAAGAATTCCACTGATATTTGACAGACATCTATGGAAAATAAAATGAATAAAAATAATGAACTGTAATATACAAATAAATCAATCATAAGTTTGGAACAGCAAAACAGGAAAGCAATAATTCAGTACAAAGTATTAGAAATTTATTATTTTAGGGTCTCACCATCACCACAAAATATAGGAAGTACTATATCATTAGTCACATACAAACAGAATAAGGGAAATCAGGAATGAGACTTTGTGTGGACTATGCAGACCAAAGGAAAGTGCAGCAGATAAAATGTCAGTCAGTTTCTATTGTTTTTATTGTTGCTGTGAACAAATATCTATGCTAAACAACTCAAAGCAGAAAGGATTTATTTTGGCTCACAGGTTCTGAGAGTTGAGAATACAGTCTCCAGGGCAAATGCTATTCAGCCTTTGTGCCAAGGTGGAAGGGCAGGCCAGAGGGTAGAAACCTGCTTACTCATGGTGAGCCTAGAAGCAGACAGAAGATCATGGATCTGAAAATAAGATATGCCCTTATGAGCACAATACTATTTCCTCCAACTATATTCTGCTTTCTTTTTTATATTTATTCATTTTCATGGAGAGAGAGAAAGAGAGAGAGAGAGAGAGAGAGAGAGAGAGAGAGAGAGAGAGAGAGAGAACCAGGGCCACCATCTTGTGGGTCTGGCATATGTGGGTCCTGGGGAATTGAACTCAGGGCCTTAGGCATTAGAGGCAAAGTACCTGCTTTCTAATGGACCCTACAGCTTATAAACTTGATAAATGAGTCAATGACAGGTCCTTGTGCTTTGTTATCCAGTCACCTCTTCATAGTGACACTGTCTTGCCACCAAGCCCTTAACATATGAGACTTCATGAAATATTTTATGTACAAACCATATCAAGTCACCTCCTATGCATCTAGTACTAAATTTTCAGTTTGTGTCATATGTTAATTACAAGTTGCAAAAATGTTCAGTTAAGCAATATTGATTACAGAACCACTGTTTCTGAAAGTAATATCTATCTTACACTCAGTAAATTATATTTTCTGGATTTCTTCCTAGAAATCCTAGATTTTTCTTTGAATGTGAAAGTTAAAGTCAGGAGCAAAGTGTTATTTGTCTAATTCATCAGCAAGGTTCTTTCATCATGTTGAAGGCTACATTTCTAGTATGTCATCCTAAGATAATAGGTCTATGGTGTGTGTGTGTGTTTTTTCCTAAGCTCCTCTTTCTAACCTGTCAATCATCTCAAGTTATCAAAAT
The DNA here is from genome assembly GCA_004024765.1 of Zapus hudsonius. Classification (NCBI taxonomy): domain Eukaryota; kingdom Metazoa; phylum Chordata; class Mammalia; order Rodentia; family Dipodidae; genus Zapus; species Zapus hudsonius. Next base: position 48,877 of record PVHP010005601.1, read on the forward strand.
TCTATCCTCTTGTCAAATGCCACCATCTTCCTACTCATATATATATATATATATATATATATATATATATATATATATATATATATATAATTCATATATAATAATATATATGAATAATTGAATATATATTCAATTAGCTTCACAGCAGCAATTATCTTTGAAGATTTGAAATGATATATAGATTTTTGGTTGTTTATAACCTCAGAAATTATATAAGGAACAAGTATGAAATGAGTAAATTCAGGAGTTATAAGAAGAATTAAAATACAAAAAAATCATGGACCTTGTTTATGAAATTTTCTTGTAGAAAAATAATTTTACAAATTTTTATTTACATAATTCAGAGAATGTTATTATGATAGGGGAAATTAATACAAACTTTTAATATATTCTTAATAACATTTTCAGATAGTATTGTTAAAATAATTAAACTCATTATTAACAGCAGAAAAAGTATTAGGAATATAATTATGTTCCTAAAATATCTGTGACTACCAGAAGTTACAATATATTTAAGTTTCTTAGGCTTATAATGTAGATTATTTTTGTAAGCTTTGATTAGCATTGTTTATCGTCATTTTTAATGTTCTAAAAACTCTATGTTTCAAGATGGTGAACTCTATGACAATTTTCTACAACTGAATAAAGGTGGTGATGATAAACAAAGATATTCATAGGACACTAGAGACAACTCTACCTTCACTTGACATGAATAAGCTCAAAATTGCCCTAACATAAAGGACTATCTGATGATATACTCATTTTGACAAAATTCAATGAAAATAATCTCTTTAAAATGTTAACAATAAATTGGAAGAAAAGTTACCAGAGAAATAAAGTTCTCAGAAATATCATTTCTTTTATTTTTATCATACAGATATTGGATTCATTTATATTATACTTAAGGAATCAAATAAATAATATGTGAAGGTATAATTTTTTTATCTTTTTAAAAATATTTGTTTTAAATACTAGCAGTAATTTTTAGCAATTTTCTTAAGTTTGAGTTTCACAGCAAGTTGGAAAATACAAAGACTTTTTGGAAATGTATACAGGTCCAGAAGTAATCAAGAATGCAAGGAGTTAAAAAAACAAATATAAGTAGAAATATATGGAGATTGGAAATGCAAATCTAAGCTTAAATCATCCTTTATTTGTAGAACATAAGAGGGCTATACAGCTAGGGAAATGGAGGAGACAATGGCTTATAAAAAGTTACAGAACCATATAGTAAAATAATATTAATACCCTCCAATACTAAAAATAAAAATTTACATCACTGTACAGTAAAACAATACATACATACCTCCAATACTATAAATATCAAATTACATCATCCTACAGTAAAACAATACTTATATACCACCACTAATATAAATAAGCCCTATTAACTATTATAATTATTACTTCCATACTAATTTGCCAATCTCTTAGCCCCTTTCTCTCCAGATGAATATGTTGTTAATGCAGTAGGAAGTACATACCATTGGACCGTGTCATCAAAAAGAAAAAAAAATAAACAAGATTTTGCACCCAAAAAATGTACTTATGAAAGAACTGATTCTATTATTACATGTACTCATTAAGTTGCTTCTGCTTTTCTGTGTCAGTGATTCAAGCCCTCTCCATCTTTATAAGTAACATCTATGATCATTTGGTTTGGGGCACCTGGTATGTATAGAATGCATTAGCACAGATTAGCTTCAATCTGTGAATCTTCTGTCATCAAAAGGAGCAATTTGTTTCAGAGTTAGACATTATTAGTGACTTAGACTGTCATATGCATGAAAATATCTTTCTCAGAATATTAATTCATATTATTCAAAAAACTTCAATTGTGATGCTCTGAAATCATATAGAACAAATAAAGTTTTGAATAATTGAAATATTTTAAATTTTTAGCTACCTTTCAATCTAATCTACATATTTATATTTCTCAATCTCTCTCAATCTCTCTATGTATTTATCTATCTATCTATATGAATAATAATTATTTGAGTTGTCATAAACAATGTCAAAATTGATTTGGGTGCTGCACTCACTGATGACAATTATGATGATTTAATTAAATACTTACATATAAAATTTAGGGACAGTGGGGATAATAACTCATTGTTTGCCCACTAAATAATGTAACTCATTATGGACAATAAAAATATTTTTAAAATAAATAAAATAAAATAAAATTTAGTATTACTGTTTTTCCTGTCTACCCAATTTTAATTTCAAATGTTAATACATTCTCTTAGATATTACCTCTCTTCTCTGTTATCCAATTCCATGAACTTACAAAAGAAGTTTTTCTTAAGGAAAATGAAAGAGATTCAGTGATAATCTTAATGCAGCATTGTTTCTTCACAGCCCAGGAAGCTCTGATTTCTCTATGTGGTCAGGTTGGATGAAGAGGGTGTAACTGGATCACATCTGTAGTTAAGATTTCTATGTTTTCCTAGGGCTAAGGGTTTCATTTCAGTGTTATTGACTGTCTTAGAGTAACAGCAATCCTATTATGCTGCTCTTTGAAGCATGCCACCATGTCCACTGATGAAACACATACAGGAGTGTGAACACCTGAGAGGAAATCTCATAGAGCTTCTGAAATATATTGTAACTTCTTCCAACATGCAATTGCACCTTGAGACTTACTAGGGGACCAGGTGTTACTTAAAAGAAAAAAAAAACACAATCATTTCCTTAAAAATAATGCTCCAAATATCCCATAAATTGCAATAATTAATAGACTCAGTTTTAACAAGCATTTTCTAATCACTTATAGTCATTCATTTATCGAGTTTTGAGTTGCTGTCACCTGCAGAAGAAAAATTCTCTTAACAAAGATGAGAGCAGAACTCATTTATGGGTAGAAACCTAATGTACAAATCTGAGGTAGATGTGATGGGTTCAATATATCCTTTTAGTCTATGAGAGCAGTGTCTTCTCCCCAGAAGTCCCAGCCATAGTTTAAGAACTAGGTTTTCAATGATAGGGATGAATTCCCTCCTGTGAAGTAAGTAGTCTCAGATCTAATCAGAAATCAATTGGTTACCACAATAGTTGTTGCTACACTGTGGCACCAACGGGCACATCATGCCTGACCAGTTTCATAGCACACAGCAAGGTTAATTCCATGGGTAGGAAACTCTGTTGATAGTAGAATGCTTAGTGCAAAATAAGATATTCTTGACCTGCTCTACAAGGCTTGGGAAACATTGAGGGAAAAGAGTATAAACATGAAAGATTATGTCAGAAAGTAGGGAAAGTACTTTATGATACTAGCTTCCAAATTACTGCCCATCACTTCATGACAACAGCTGTCCTTCCCTTCATGAGACCCAAACAATATTGGGCCCAATATTTTTACATCAATGATGCTGGCAGATTTTTAACAATCAGCAAAATTTAAAAGGGACTAGTCGAATAAACAGAATTCAGTCAGAGGGAGGTTGGGGGGTAAAAGAAGATACGAGGAGAACTTATAACTAAGCTATATTATGATCAAGTATGTAAGTTTTCAGTTAAATAAAAATGCTCTAATCACTCTTTTACACAAATTTAATACTTTATTAGCCATACATGTTACTAATTCTGTAAATTCCTATAGAGTTCAAAGTCATCTCAGATTTGACAATTGTTTAAGTATTTATATTGATATAATTCCTAATAGTTTACAAATTTCTGATACCTCGTATGTAGCTCAGAAGTAGAATCTCATATAGTTTATGCAAGATACTGAGACCAATCCCTATCTCTTCAAAAGGAAAATCATGCTTATACAATGATCATGCTTTTGATTAATTTCAAATACAAATGAGAGGTAAAAAACTGATGAAGGTTCTTAAGCTTAGAAAACTCACATAGAAAAAGTAATTAATTCAGGACATCACTGTCTACATAATTAGTAATAATTTATATTCTTTGCAAATATTTATAACTTCACTCATTGTTTATAAATAATATTGGATATCTAATAATAAGTGTTATCATGTCATGTATCATCCAAAAATATATGATTATATCTGTTTTTTCTTAATCTTTCATTACCATGTTGCAAGAAAGAAAATTAATGAATGCAATTCTGTAGCTATTAACATAGACTCAGATTATAGAAGAAAATATTTGTGTTCATTTGTTTTCTCTGATTGTCTACTTCTTGCCCAACAATGAGGCGCATGTATGGAATAACATTTCCAAAAGAAAAGAGGGAAATTGATTCTTGACTTGAATTTTAATAAGGTACAACTCATGAAACAAACAATTGAATAAAATATTTTTTCAGCCTTAACAGATGCAATGAGATTCGCAGAATATGGATACTTATAATGAAAAAGATACATATTTTAAAGCATTTTATGACATTTTGTAATGACTTTCTTATTCTGTCTACTAACTCTTATTTACATCAAAATTTTCGACACAAGAGGAGAATTTATTGCATTTATTTAAATTAATTGACCTACATATTTAATGTAAAGTAGAAATTAAGATCCATTATACTTAGTTCAAAGTTTTAATTTCCAGATGAAGACAGAAATTTGAAGAACAAATGCAGTAACCTTGAGTGAAAATTATACCTAATGAGAAGACCCACCCCTTTAGCACATTGGGCCTGTCTTTGCCACAGTGACACCTGAGGCAAAGGGATCAGAACTGGTCGATGGAGCAGCTGCATTCATAATGTGATGGTTTATTTTTAGGTGATTTTGGCATGAATTTGGTATTCTAACATTTCATCTTGAATATGAGATATTGGTACCTATTTCTGTTTTCTGCCTAAGGCAATGTGTGAATTATCTAATCCAAAACACGTAGGATGTAAAAAAGGATAAGAATTTTAGTTTATGTACCAAAAAGTAATAGAATAAAATATCTACTCAAAGGCACTAAAAAAGGAAAATATATATATAGGTTGAGAATAAAAAATGGTTGGTAATATAAATACTATTGATCTTTATGAAATTACACACAAGTTTTGATTTGAGATAGTGAGGGATGACTGCAAGATTGGGAGATAGTGCTTATACATTACGTGGTTCAAAATATAGTTTTTGGAGAAGGTAAAGTTATTTCTAATCATAAGGAAATGACTAAGACTCTCTATGATATGAATTAAAGTGCAGTGCAACTTTCTCTTTTCATGAGCAGTACTGATTTGATAATGCAAGATAATGACAGAACTGTCAGATTGTGCACTATCTAATTAAGCAACAACAACAAATTTTTTTCAAAGGAAATTAGAAAGTAGTCCATTCTGGAGCCAAATATGAATGACCATGACCCAGGAACACAAATTTAGGTTACTAAAAATACTAGGCTCCAGTGTGGTAAAAAATTTCATAATGTTTTTATTGTGTTGTTTTTAGTCATGGGAACCTTTAAAAGATGAACATTTACAAATTTGTTGTATTTCCTTAGTGTTATCCTATCTTATCCCCTCTTCATCAGCCCCACTCCCCAAAGGGCCCTCCTTCAGTGGGGTATTGGTATTCTCTGTGGAAGTATGTATACCCCGGTCAGTTCCTATCTGGTAGACAACATATTGTCAGTACACCTTTTCCATGCCTATATTTGGCTCTTCTAGTCTTTCTAGTCTGGATCTTCCGTAATGTTTCCTGAGCCTTGGAAGGCAAATTAGAACTCTACTTTGGTATACGGGGAACCTTGTTTCACTGTTTATAGAAATATAACCTTGTAAAGCAATTATGAAAATTAGTATGGTTCAGTCTCAAAAATCTAAAAATAGATTTGCCAGTTGATCATACAATTCCTGGGCATTTAACCTAAAGACTATATTACAGAGATATTTGCTCAGTCATGTTTTTTGCTACTTTCTTCACAATAGCTAGGAAATCTAATCAGTCCAGATGGCCATCAACTGATGAATGGATAATGAAGATTGGGAACATATACACAATGGAGTTCTATACAACCATAAGGAAAATTGAAATTATGAAATTCACTGGAAAATGGAGAGATCTGGAAAAAAAGTATATATTAAATGAGGTTATTCAGGCTCAGAATGAAAAACACTACATCTTCCCTCTAATATGTGACTCCCAACATGGAAAAGTCTAGTTTATCTACATGGTATAGTAAGCATCAGTGGTACTGGCTAAGAAGCTAAAATAAGGGCTCGATAGAGGGAAGCCTGGAGGAATTAGAGGAGGAGATAAGAGAAACTAAATTGGATGGGCTGGATACAGATTATGTGAGTGTTTTTTGGGGAAAATGCAATGGTAGAAGAGAAGAGAGGGTTCACAAACTGAAGGCAACATGAATTAGTGCTGAGGCAATCTTCCTCTTTGTTATCTAATTAAAGGCATAAGGAAGAGAGGGAGAGGGAGAGAAAGAGAGAGTGTGTGTTAAAGTTTTGTTCACCATGCTTGAGAAATACTATGCTACATGAGATCACATTATCAAATGATAAAATTTTTTATCTGATTAATATCAAACAGAGAATATGCATCATGTGAAAAAAGAACCCAGAAAACAGAGCACACACTCAGGTGTCATTTTTAACTTGCATAAGTAAATTGTTATGTAATCATCATGAAACATAAAATCATAAAGTATAATTACAAGTGATAATTTGTACCTATTATGGCTGTCTTTCCCCAGAGTCTCCAATGACTTCTATATAGTGAGTGATACTAACACCTGAATTGGAGCATGCCAAGCAAGCTTCTGTTTTCACTAGATGGTTAATCCCAGGGAGAAGCTAGTGACATGTTCTGCTCACAACTGACATAAATTAGAGTCAAATAATAGATGATATGTAAACATTTCTTCACAGGTTGTCAGATGAATGAACAGGGTTATTAATGAAAATACACAAAATTCCCAGAAGTTAAAGAACATAGTTTCTCCTCTAGTATGTGTATATCTCCAAGATGCTTCTGTACATGAAATCAGATGTAAAATTCATCAGTTCCAACACCAGAGCTTCAAACCATAAATCGGCATGAGGTTACACCTTTTAAAAGCTGCAAATTGAAGTTAACAGATCAAAATCAATTAGCCCTGTTAATCTGTTCACAAAGGTGTAAATGCTTAATCAGAATTTATTACAAGGCTGACAATGTAATTTAACAGCAGTGCTTAAATCTTAAACAGTCACCTCAACATTCAGAACCAGGTTCATTCTTTTCTTTTCCTAATGGAAATAAAGAAAAAAATCATAATGTAAGGACTGAAGGTCAGTTATCATACTAAGTGCATATACTGCTTTTTCTGGATTACACATAAATATATAATTAATTTTATTGCAAGAAATTCATGGTGATTGCAGCCATAATTTTATAATACACTATAGGAGAGTTAAAGTTCCATATTCCCCTAGCATAGTATTTTACCTAGTAAAAAAGTAGGTGACAAATTCCTTAAAACTTACTTTTTGAATCCTTCTCAGTATTCTCTATTTTTATAATCAGGAATACTTCAAAGCAATGTAGGACCTTTTGAAAGATAGGTAGTTGCCCTTTCATCATTGTTACTGGTGTGAAAATGTTTCATTGGCTTTAAGTTGCTCAGCAAAATGGTTACAATTTAGGGGTTGTGCAAGTGAAGTCTGTTACCTTTAGGAAGGGTCATACAACATGTTGGCTGTGATCAACTTTTGAAGTTTTAAGGTTGGTTTTCCTTGAATGCAACGAATAATTATTTTCTTTACATTAAAATAAAAACAAATTATGCACAGTAGATCCTGGTGAATACCATAAAGATTTTAAGGTGTCATTTTGTTTTGACAGCAAAAGTTTATTTTCTAAAAGTACATAATGAGAAATAATTGTTAAAATTACTGAAATTAAATCTTTAAAAGGACTTCGGGACTTCATGTATACTTTTTATATTGAAGTGCTTCATTATACAGTTTGATTTTGACATTTCTTACTCAAGATTTACTAAACTATCAAAGTTTCTTCATTTGCATATTAATATTGATAAGAAGGCAATACTACACATTGGGAAACATTCAGGAGTTAATTGACAGAGGAAAGAATGAGATAACTATCTTACCTAGTTTAGAAAAGTCAACCAATAGGCCTACACATATCTTAGGGACATATCATATGATTGGTTATAATTAATGCAATGTAAACAATTGATTGTCAAAAAATAAAATATAAAATAAAACTACAATCCATGTAGGCTGAATAAATGCCTCATTTAGTAACATAATTTCTATAGATTTGATCAAAGACTTGGCATCTTATTCTTTCCAATGGTGCTTACTTTTAACTATATTAAAAATCATTCCTTTCATCCTGAAATTTTTGGGGAAAAAAGGAAAACAAGGATAAAATTGTAGCACTGTTTTCCATTGGGCTTTTATTTGTAAATATCACATAGAGTCTGAGAGACCCTTTAGTGGATAAGTACTGGCCAAACCTAGCACCCTTGTAAGTGTGGTATCCACTTCCTATTTCAGTGTGTAGAGGGCAGAGTTAGGGGATTACTGGAACAATTTGGCAAACTAGGCTACTTCTATTGCCAAGATCTGGGTTGAAGTGAGAGACACAACTTCAGACAGTTGTATGAGAGTGATAGAGGAAGACCCCTGACTTTAACATATGGTCTCTTCACACTTTTGCAACTGGGCACACCATCATATATATACTCACTAGAGTCATAATTCTGAACATATATAGGGAGAGAGCAAGATAAATCCTAAAAACATTAGTCACTGATTTTCAAGGAAAGACACAACACAAATTACGCAATGCTTTTGTAATTTTTTTGAGTTTTTGTTTATTTTTTATTGTCCATAATTTTGTAATTTTTAAAACTGAGAAAACTATAGAAAAAAATCTGCTCTTTTAAATATGTTTTAGAAATCATTTGTTACAGCTGAAATGATGACATTACTTTTCTAATGGATGTCTGAATAGAGCAGGCTTTAGTCAGTGTGATTGACTCTCAAGTAATTCTGAAATCAGGCATGGACCTTAGAAAGCCTTCTAAAGCGGATTTATTTTCAACAACCCCTCAGGTTAAAATGGTTAACAGCTGAATTAAGTGCTGTACCTCTAGTGACCTGAAAGGGGAAAGGAAAGCACACAAATGAATAATTTGTGCAAATGTACTTCAGTCTCTTTACACACAGAAGAAAGGAATTGAAGACAAGTCTGGTTACTGAGCAGTAGAATTTTAGAATTGGAACAAGTCAAGTAAAATTAGTGTAGTATCTGTGTTTCAATTTGCTAAATACATCATACCCATTATTGTGTTATAATTGTCAGAACATGTGATATTTGGAGGTGTAATATATTCAATGCACTGATGTCTGAACAAAGTAGCCAGATTTCATTTTCTACCTTAATTCCTTGTTGTTGGAATTGTGTTGTCCCTGGCTCTCTCAATGCCTTCTGAAAAATACAGTCTCCTTCGGAAAGAGAGATCCACATCGGTTAAATGAGACAACATTGCTATTTTGGCTAGCTCCTAATGGGTGTAACCTCTCTTTAGCTCCCTGGTAGTAAGAATTTCCCCTAGAAGTCCGAGTTCTTGGTTCCCATACAATTTTTACATGGATCCCAGTTCCAGTTAAGGGTTCTTTGTCACTGAGCAGATCTCTTAGCCAATCATTAAGCCATTGATTACCTTCCTCCATTCAGTGTTATGATTGTACAGATGAGCATTTACTGACTTGCTAGCCTCTTCCATACAGCCTTGAGTTCAGCATTCTTGTGACAACTGTCTATATTGTACATCAGTGGTCTCTGCTTTCTCCATTTATCATTGATCAGTTTCCCCTGACAGCTCATGTAACACCTTCCAGGGCTATGCATGCTGCCATCTGGGAGCTGTTAACTACATTTTTAACTAAGCAGCAATGCCATCACAGCAGAGGAGGTGCTACCCAGAGGTATGGTGTGGTGATTGGTATCCTGCATTCTTCTCCAAATCATGTATTGAAGCCCTTTGCACCAATGAGATTAGACTTGAATATAAGGTCTTGGGTGTTGTTTAGATTTGAAATACATTTACAAATGATTTTACAACATGCTTATTTGGGATGGAGGGGGTTTGGTTATCTGGCATTTTTTCTGATTAAATGAGAGGCCCACATAAAATGCATTAATAAAAAAGTTTCCTATTACAGATCAGTGGGCGCAACTGTGACTTCCAGTGGCTTTGTTTATAGATGTCCATGAGCTTTTACTAAAATTTTAGTACTGATGATAGATGAGTAAGAATTAAGTATTTGGCTTTTCATTATATATCATTTATATCCTAGAATTGAGGTAGCCTAGAAACCTCAAAGAAAAACTGTTACTTTGACTTGCACAATCTTATATGCTGAATTAAATATTTATAATTAACGTTGCAGTCTATTTTCACAGGAGTACCAGGCCTCACACTTTCTTGACCTCAATTCCAGTGGCATCCTTTCATTTAACTTTCAGATAACGTCTCCACCATTATACCCCAACCCTTGACATCACAAAGTTCTGTCCCACGTGGTGAAATGAAATCCAAAAACCTATGTCCAATAGAGCAGTCTTCCTATCTCACTTATACTCTGACTCCCACTTTATTTTGTCAAAAAATAACCTGAATAACAGTCATTCTTATATCTCCACGTAAAAACTACTAGATCAATATTAATGTCAGGTATTTTTTGTCCCAAATATAAATGTTAAGGATTTTCTGTCCATAAAATGAAGGCTGAATTAGTAGATTTTAATATAGAAATTTTAAAATGACTTTTATAGGGTTGAATTTTTGAGTATAGAAAGTATGAATTAAGGACTGGAGAGATGACTGAGTGGTTAAAGGTACTTGATTACAAGACCCTATGGGCTGGGTTCAACTCCTTAGTACCACATAAACCAGATACACAAAGTAGCACATCATTCTCTCCCCCACCCCTCTCTATCTCTCTTTCTCTCTCATTGTGAGTCAATAAATAGGTAAGAAGTAAATGATGAATACTTTTAAAAGAGTATAAATGAGAGAAAAAAGTTTTATTAAAATTTACTTATTGGATTTTCACCTTGCAACATTGTGCAAACTTTGGTTTGTTTAGGAAAAGGGAATATATTTTATTCATTTTAAGACATTCCAAACTGAAACTCATAGTTTCATTTCTTACACATATCTAGACGTGAATTTCCTTCCTTCTTACCTACTTCTGACCTGTAAACCTATCAGAAGAAGAAATTACAAATTTTCAGCTGTTTTATTTGTAACCATGTCTATGTCTGATCATTACATCCTTATCATGGATGGGCTGCAGCTCGCTCTTTCTTTCTTTATTTCTTTCTTTCTTTCTTTCTTTCTTTCTTTATTTGTTTGTTTATTTTTACATAGTTTAATAATTCCATTTTATTCTTCTCGATACAACTCAGAATTCTTGTTTGAAAGCTTTCCAACATCCACAGTGCTTTCCATGGAAGTTGAACAAGCTTGCAAACCCACCAGCCAGAAGTAGGAATTCATTCATTTACATATTTCTTCATCAACTCTAAAATGACTTATTGATATCTTAATCGGCAATTTCATATTATGTAACTTGCAGGTAGTTCCTTTATTGCATTTTCGTTCCTGGTCTTAAATGATTTCTTATAATTTCACTCCTCTCATTGCCTCTGCATAAATGCCAAGAAACACTACACATATATCACATAATTATATTAATAACAGAAGGCCTGTGAATGGAACAATTTTTCATCATTGCAGGAAATTATTTATTTTGAATTATGACTGTTTCTATTTGATATGCTCATTTCTCTGGCATATGCTGACTGTCACACTCACAGATCTGTGGACTGTGAAAGTAATCCACAGCTACCATAAGGTAAAGAGAATATATTTAGCTGATATTTGAAGTTTGGTTTTCTCAGCTTCCTTCTGCCTTCTTTTGTATAAGGTGTTATAAAAATTCCATATAGCTCATGTTTGTATTATAATTTAAGTCAAGTGGAATCGTTTTTAAAATTATGATTCTTTTATGGTGTAGGCTTTTCAAATACTTCATTGACAATATGATTAATTAATATGATTAATTTTACCCTAAATACAAATCAAAGAAGGAAAGATTATTAACTTTAACATTATTCTAAGTTTTAAGATTAAACTCCTTGTGCAAACAATAAAAGTTATCAATTGTTATTCAAGGTTTATTATCCTACTTTGATCAAGTGAGCTACATATAATATTTGTATAATATTAATATGAATCACAGAAAATTAATATTTAAGTCATAAGTATAAATTCTATCCGCTAGATACATACTTTCTTAATATAATTATAAGGATATTTTATATATTTTTAAAAGGTCATTCTAGTATCCATATCTCTTCATACTTGAATGTGATTTCTACTTTTGACATAAAATACATGTCATTATTAACAGGAAAATAAAATTTCATGAAATATAGACTGAATTTTTCTTTTTATAAACTTGTTAAGTTATATAGAAAGTCAAAACTATATTCCTTTAGAGACAAAGCAAAATATGTTAAATAATAATTTTATATAACAAAACGAAAATTACTCCTTTGAATTAATTCACCAGAATGCTATATATCTGTAACTTTAGCAAGTAAGTGGCAGAGGGTTTTGTGCAAGTTCAAGGCAAATTTGTTTTGCACATGAGGGTTCTCAGCCAGCCAGGGCTATACAGCAAGGTCCTGGTTCTAATAACAAAGCAAATCAAAACAAAAAATAGAAAACAAGAAAGAAACAAAATGGAATGTGTGATTCATGAAATATTTGCTCATGGTTTAGGAAAAATAACAATATCAAGTTTTTTTTTAGTAATATTGCTTAACAAATTCTGAATACAGACATAGGTAATAGGAATATACATTCTTCATGGAAGTCAATAATCAGATAAATAATGTAATAAATTATTCATCTCTGCAGTAAACATTATTTTTAAAAACACAGACTCTTTCTTGGATCTCATGGAATTTATAGATTTATATTGGAAAAGAAATAAACCATCTAGAAAGTATGCCCTATGCAGATGGTGGTGAGAATTTAAGAGGAAAATGACACAGAGTAAATCATCATTGGCAAATCCTAAGACACAGTAATGGGAGAACAAAGTGAAGAAAGTAAACCTTCCATTGGCGTCATGTTTTTACTATTGGATCTAGAAGACCCACTAATGTTTTCCACTCCAATCCTTAAAATTCCAGGGACCAAACCTTAACAACTCTTGGCCTAGTCTCAAACTACCATTGTCATATTATTAGAAGAATCAAAGAAAAATTAGGAGAAACTAGTTTGATTTATTTTTCTTTTATTCTTGGGATGCAGAAAAATACTGCATTGTAAAATGAACCTTCCCTAATGTCCCAATCCTTCATACATCCTCTCCTACTGGTCTCCCATTCCTCCTATGATGATGATGAATAAAACTTCTTGTCTCTTTCTTAGAAGGAAGAAGCCACATAGTGATATAGCCGCATGATCTAGCAGCAGTATAACAAGTCAAAACACGATCTAATAGCTTTGATTTGATAGTCCTTTCATAGATAATTAAGGATAATTATAAAATTCTCTTTATATTCCTCAATTTTAATATAGTTCATCACAGATTTATCTAGCACTCAAGGCACAATATTATATATTTATATGTTACCTTAAGCAATTCATTGATATATTTAAATTAACCTATGTAATGAAATCAAAAACATTTATTATTAAAAGAATTGAGCATTCTTGTGTCACATGACACCAAGTAATTATGAAATTAAAAACACTGCTTGACACTCATATAAATTATTGGTCAATATTACATATGGGCTGTCTCCTCAGCTCTTGCTATTTGTTGATTGATTCTCATTTCCCTAGATTTCTCTGAGAAAGAAAGAAGAAAGAAAGGAAGAAAGGAAGAAAGAAAGGAAGAAAGAAAGAAAGAAAGAAAGAAAGAAAGAAAGAAAGAAAGAAAGAAAGAAAGAGAGAAAGAAAGAAAGAAAGAAAGAAAGAAAGAAAGAAAGAAAGAAAGAAAGAAAGAAAGAAAGAAAGAAAGAAAGAAAGAAAGAAAGAAAGAAAGAAAGAAAAAGGGAGAGAGGGAGGGAGGAAAGGAAGAAAGGAAGGAATGAAGGAAGGAAGGAAGGAAGGGAGGGAGGAAGGAAGGAAGGAAGGAAGAAGGAAAAAGCAAGCAAGGAAGGAAGGAACTTCTTAAGTTCAGCAACTGTAGCACATCCTAATTTTTGAAACCAATTGCAAATAAAAGTCATTTGAAGTCTTTCAATGGAACTGTAGGATTTCTTGTTGTTCTTTCTTTCTTTTTTCTTTCTTTCTTTCTTTCTTTCTTTCTTTCTTTCTTTCTTTCTTTCTTTCTTTCTTTCTTTTCTTTCTTTCTTTCTGTGTAAAATTGTATTGAGCTTTGACAGGTTAGCTCACAAAAACTGTATTTTTAAAAATATATATAATTCAGCAGTATTATGAAGAATGGATTTAATTATTTTTGAAAATAATCATTTTTCAGTTAATTCTGTTTTTGTAAGTAACTTTGTACATGATTACCAAGATCTAGAAAACTGTAGAAAGAACATTAAATGTGAGCCATAATAAGTAATTAAGGCACACAATGAGAAATAAGACAATTTATCCTGACAGACAATATTACTTTTCTCCCATATTACCTTTTCTGTCAAGAGAACCTCCAATCCAATGACTTTATTTCAAACATATTGCTTTTGGAATAACAGCAGGGATTTCTGAACTCCCCAGCCTCTCTTGTTTATTGTCTTTGTCAAGCTTAATGACCAACATTAAAGGCATTGCTTCCAAATCACCTTAATTAGGGTTGCAAGAACTTTAAAAGGTTTCTTTCAGAAGTTCAGATCATCAAATTAGATTGCCCTCATATGTTGTGATTACTTAAAAAGGTTCAGCTAGTGAAATATCTTGAACACATTTCCAACCAGACAACCTGAGGTTCCTTTGTGAGGTCAGTTTGTCCTTACCATTTCCTTGTTATCAAACCATTAGAGTTGACTGAATTGAGTACATCTTGCACAGGATGTTCTAGGCCTGGATGGAGACAATCTGGCTGAAACAATTTCTCCTTCAACTTGTCACTAACAGGACTAGAGGGTTGTTAAACATAAGGAGTCATATTTAAGGGAAATTCCTTAAAGAAAATACCCAGAAAAGTATGTGAATCTCACCTATGCAACCAGATACAAGTATTAAATTTACCATTGCAATTATGAAAGGTTAGCAAAAGTTCAACTAGGTAATGAGTATCCTGACTTCTAGCATTTTAATATATGTCATTTCTTGGTTTCTAAGCTATCATTTTTTTATTTATTTTTATTTATTTATTTATTTTTTTTAATGTCCATAATGAGTTACATTATTTAGTGGGCAAACCATGCGTTGTTATCCCGAATTCCCCAATTCCCCCCCTCCCCATCCCTGATCAGTTGTATATCCTCCTCCTTGGGCTGTCTGTATTAGTCCTTGTGGCAAGGGATCCTGTATATCTTAGTACTCATCCCGGTCTTCCTGGCCCAAGTGTGTTGTTAC
>PVHP010005602.1:0-64591 GCA_004024765.1 Zapus hudsonius
TTATATAAGCCATTGTTACTGTGCATATCCTTTCCCGCAGTGCATATGATTTTAATCATACATATGCCCAATTATGCATAGGCTTGAGATGGTAACTCGGGGTTCCCCCTGACATGTTGCTTCAAAGACATGTTGGTCTTAACTGAGTTTGGGTCAAATATTGGGTTAAGCTGGACTTGCTTATATCTCCTTCTACCAGGAAGTGCCTGACCACCAATCACTCACCTATGAAGAAGAGCTGGATGTTGCCCTACTAGTAAGGGCAGATGCATTCTCTAAAGGGTGCTTTGTCCTGTCTGTGAGCTATCCATCCCTACACTTGCCCACTTCACTAAAACCCAAACCAAAGGTCTCATCTGTATGCATTGTTGCAGTCAGCTTTGCATTGCTGGGACAAACATCCAACCAGAAGCAGTTTATTTGAGGAAGGAGTTTATTTCAGGCTTACAAATTCAGGGAGCAGTATGAATGAGTGGAAGAAGTTGGCTCTCTTAGATCCAAGCAGAGAGATACCACCAACAGCTAGCACCATACTAATGGCATAAACCACCAGAACTCAAAATATTCTCTCCACACCTTCAGCTATGCTCAAGATCTGCCCCCAAACTCACCTTAGGGCTGGACTCTAAGACCTTCAATGACCCTCCCCCTGTAGCAGAGATCTTCCTGCTAGGGGCTCAGGTTGCAAGTGCTATTTTAACAACACCCCTGAGACCACACATTCAAACTATCACATTCCAACTATCACAGATATATTACATGGTGGGATTATAAAGGAAGACAAGCAAATGTGAGCGAAATCAGTGTGCATTTCCCTTGGTCAGTTGCTCACCTGCTTTTGCTAGCTCCAATCATCTGACATCTCAGTGTCTTCGCCTGACTTTCAAGTCACCATGTTAAGGTCTAGGAGCACCGGCCAGACAATTTGTTTGCTCCGAATATAGAGCCAAACATCCTACTTTTTCACCTTCTTTAGCTTGTATTCTTTTCTAAACTCCAGCTATCACGGTCTCTCCATCCAGAACTTTCTCAGGATCCATACACCTCTGCCTCGTCTGGCTTCTGCTCCTTTGACCCGCCTGCCCTACCCTTAATTGGTTCATTCTCTGGTGATGTGAGAGATGCGTTTTTAATATTCTGACCGGCTAGCTTTCACCAGAACATATTTAAGTCAGTTATTACAGAAAAATCATTGCATATTCCAAAACATGGAAGCTCCTCTACTTCCTTCTAGAAACTATCATTCACACTTAGATCTGCAGTTCTTTCTAGAACTGGTTTTTAAAGTTTCAGTGCCGAGCATCAATTTATTTCTGTTGTTTGGAAGGCCCATTAAGCAAGCAACATACATTAAATTTTTTACCTCTCTTTATCTTATTCTTTGAAGGTCAGTTGTCATAAATCAGATGAGTTTTTATGTATATGCAAGGGGAATTTTGGGTTACCTGTCTCATTGAGCAGTTTGTCTGTTCTATGTCTCTGTGTGTGTATGTATGCCAAGGCACACATGTGGAGATCAGAAGACAGCCTCAGGGTACCACTGGATAGAACAGACTATTGGCCCACTAGCTTTAGGTTCTTCTGACTCCACCTCCCATATTTTTAGGCATTTTAAGATTATAGATGCTTTGCCACTTTGTATCTTGCTTTACATAGTGCTGGGGACCTAACCTCTGGTCAACAGGCTTATGGAGCAAGCACTTTCAATCTTTGAGCCATGTCCCTAGCTTCTAGTTTGTCTCTCCTGGTGCTAGTATTGCACAGTTTTAATTACTAAAACTACATAATACATCCCCATAGGTGATAGCAGAAATCAATTATCTTTGTCAACCTCAAGATTATTTTGGCTATTCTTAGTCATTTACATTTCTTGGTAAATTTTAGGGTTTGATTTTAAATGATAATAAATCATCTTCTGTGATTCCTATTGACTGAAAATCAATGTGGGAGGCTGGGGTAGTGCTGACACTAGGGGGTGTGGTGGTGTATAATTTTAATCCCAGCACTAGGGGGTATGGTGGTGCACACCTTTAATCCCAGCACTAGGGGGCGTGGTTGTGTACACCTTTAATCCCAGCACTAGGGAGAGTGCTGGCACACACCTTTAATCACAGCTCTAGGGGGTGTGATGGTGCACATCTTTAATCCTAGCTGTAGGGGGCGTGGTGGCTCACATCTTTAATCTCAGCACTGGGAAGGCAGAGTTAGGTAGATCGATGTGAGTTTGAAGCCACCTTGAAACTACATAATGAATTCCAGGTCAGCCTGAGCTACAGCAAGACCCTACCTTGAAAAAAAATATATAAATAAATAAAAAATATTTTATAATGTGTGGAGAATTTAATTTTTTTATAACACTGAGTTTTCTAACCATGAACATAACATATTCCTTTTAAATTAAACTTAAAATTTTTGTTTTGTAAATGCTTTATAGTTTTCAGTGTTTATGATTTTTAGAACACTGCTATATAACTGATTTTTCAAATGCTAATGTGAATTGTCACTTTAAAGTGATTTTGTATTGGGGGCATTCATAAACTTACTATTTTAACAGTTTTTCAATGGATAACTTTGAGTTTTCTATGTGTTCTCATGCAGTTTGTGAACAGAGTCATCTTTATTTCTTCTCATTCTACTTCTTATCTTATTGCATTGGCTATGTACTCCAGCTTTGTCCCATCCCAAATATGTACCTGTGCAAGGGAGATAAACATGCTCATAGCTTTCTTTTTAGCTCTCTTAGAGTAAGGATTATTTTACATTCTGTGACATTTGCCCCAAAATCTGTTTCTACCTCCATTTTGTTTAGACAAAAATTATGCATTCTTTACATCTCTGCTTAAATTCCTCCTTCTTCAGAAAGAATTCCTTGAGTCCTTTGAGACTAGAGACATAAAAATCATCACCTAAAATGATTAATACAAATCTTAAGACACTTAAGTTTTAATTGTGTTTATGAATGTATCGCCCCTTCTGAACCACAAACTCTTCTGGGGCAGAGATACTGCAGTAATCATTATGTATTTCTATCCCCTAACAAGGGAAGGACTATAATAAACACTTGGTGGGTCTTAGTCTTCATCCTCATCTTTATCCTGATGCCTGTCTTCCTCATCTAGACATTGAAACATGGTCATCACCAACATCAAGGTCTACAGAATTTGTTTAGCATCTTTTATGTGTCTTTTTCACTAGACTAATATTTCCTCAAAGGCAAACACCTTTTCTTTCATGCCTGTGTCCCAAGTGTTTAACAGAGTGTCTGTTTCTTAATAGATGATTAACAAAAGCGTAGGAGTGAATTTATGAATGAATAAATGAATAAATTCTTGCATGTGTGGTCCTTGGCTGTAACTATGTATAAATACTATAGAATTATAAGCCTAAAGCCAAACTAATACCTTAGTTCAGTTGGAATTTCCTTTTATGTGGAACCTCCTCTGCGTATCAATTTTCCTTGCATGTCTCTCCATCCTTGCAGAATTGCAGGATCCTGAATGATTTTCTTGAAACATGATTCAGGCCAAAGCATTTGCTTTTTTTTTTTCTCCAAGAATCAACCCTCACCATCATCATCATCTTTGTTGTTAATTTAGCCTTTCTTCATCTTTCTTTCCTTCTCAGAAGTCAAGTGTGCCTCCCTTGTGAGGAATGCTTCCTTCCTCTCCTCATACATCACTTCCCTTCCTAGTTCTGTTCACTGGTCACCTCCACCGTCTACGCCTTCCCTATTCAGCTAAGTTTCCTTGCGTTTCCAAAGCTGAGATACGTTTTTAAGTTTCCAGACACCACGAATTGACTCTCCTTGAGGAGATCTGATAAGAGCTTGGGAAAGAGAAAATGCTTCCATGATTAGTCACCCCAAGCTGGGATAACTCACCCTTGAGCTCCAAACCCAGAAACCTGAAGAACAGTACATGTTGGAAAGCAAAATGCTGCTCTGAAGGGTCCTTCTCCTGAATTCATTTTTTTTAATATTTTTATTGTCCAAAAATTAGATACCCTGAATTCTTAATCCCCCAAAAGGTAACTTCTTCCTTCTTTCATCTTCAGCAGGAAAGAGGGGGGGAGGGAAGCCCACCTCTGCTCAGCATTATCTTTTACTGGAATGCTTTTCTGAAAGGCTTCATTGCACAGTGCTTTCCTAACTAAACATGAAGTTCCACTGAGGCAGGAAGGCCATGTGCTTCATTGGAGATGAGTCTGGGGTCTGTGATACCAATTGACTAAAGTGACAGTTAACAATTAGCCAGTTAGCAGGTGAGATTAGAGCCTTTTAAATGCAAAGTCATGTTCCACCAATAGAAAGTCACTGACTGTAGTGGCCCACACTCTTGAATAAATACATCTTTCCAGGCTGGAGTTTGGTTCCTTGCTTCTCACTGAATCTGTGTCTATTTAATTGAGACTGCTTCATAAAGGTTTCTAAGAAAGTGTTTTGATTAGGGCCTATACTTAAAATGAGCTAGCCACTGGAGATATCAAGTCTGCATCCCCTGTACTCACAGGAAGCTGGGGAAAAGTATCTCTTTGGATTTTTTTGCTCTGGGCACCTGGCATATTTAGTGTCCATCTCCCATCCCCAATGCTTGGTTTTGATTAAGCTGTTTTGAATCACTGA
Organism: Zapus hudsonius; assembly: GCA_004024765.1. Classification (NCBI taxonomy): domain Eukaryota; kingdom Metazoa; phylum Chordata; class Mammalia; order Rodentia; family Dipodidae; genus Zapus; species Zapus hudsonius. The sequence continues at coordinate 4,622 of PVHP010005602.1, forward strand.
CCCTTCAGCACTGATTCAATGATGATGAATTCATGGCTAGGGAAAAATGTAACTAATTTCAATAGGTTCATGTCGTAGTCAGCCACACACCACTGGGATGAATCTTCAAACCAGGCACAATTTGGGGAAGGAAAGTATTTATTTGTAGCTATAGATATAGGGGAAGTTCCAAAATGCAAAAGAGGCTGCTCCCCTTTCACAGGTCTGAGCAGAGATAAAAACCCATCACCAACATGACACACACAGAACAGCAAACTGGCAGGAGGGCAAGGAGAGAATTTCTCCCCCTTTATATAGCCTTAGGGTGGGGTCTTAGAATCCTTCCCCAGACTTAATGGCTTCCTGAGTCTCTGGAATTTCCTTCCTGCACTGCCCACACAGGAAAGGAAGTCTTTAAGCTTCTTTACATCCTGCTCCCTACTGAGAGGCTGCCTTCCTGTAAACATCCTTAGAGACCCACCCAAGATAATTAAAAACATCAAGTTGACAACAAAACCTAACCATCACAGTTCATATCTTGGTGAGTGCAAAACTAAAACAAGCTTGGCTGAGAGATAACAGAGGGGAGAAGAATGTTAACCTGTAGCAGGTAGGACAGCATGGAAGTTATTTTCAATGTGACATCTTGAGCTAAGGAAGTATGAGTATTTTATTCAGGAAGCCACACATATTTCCATGAGGAGGCATTTTGAGGGTGGGCATTTCAATTTAAGATGTATATGACAGTGTGTTCAGTCTAAGGTCATAGTTTAGGAAGGAAAGATGGCAGACATAACACTTAGACATATTTAACTGGCATTGTAAAAGATGTCAGACAGGATTTTTGAGGGGAATGTATAATTTGCCAAAAGAAAAACTCTCTTTTTGTTAAGTATAGAAGTTTGCCCCTATGGGTACCTGCCTCACTTACTGCTAATGGAATGCCCCCCTCCTGTAGCAAACTTCTGTCTTCTTCTACTGAACTCTGAAATGTTTTGTCATTATACAAGTCTTTCACAGCCTTAGTGTTATTCCAAGGTATTTTTTTTTTGAGGCTGTTGAAAACGGGACAGTCTCTCTGATTTCTTTTTCTGTATGTATGCATGCCATTTACATACAGAAAAGCTACTGATTTGTGTGTGTTAATTTTGTATCCTGCCACTTTGCTGAAGGAGTTTATTACCTTCAGGAGCTTGCTGGTACTATCCTTTGGGTCTGTTAAGTATAGGATCATGCCATCTGCAAAAAGGGATAGTTTCACTTCTTCCTTTCTAATTTGGGTTCCTTTTATGTTTTTTCAGTCTCTAATACTCCTTTTCTTATATCAAAGTTTGGATTGGAGGCTGAGAGATAGATCAGTGGTGAAGTGCTTACCTTGCACACATGATGACGTGAATTTGATCCTCAGAACCAGGGCTTAGGGACAGGGAGGGGCAGGGAGGATGGCAATGGGGGTACCAACACAAGACTTATACACACAGAGTTTCAACTTATTAATAATAAAAATAAATAAATTTTTAAAAGCTGGGTTTGGTGGCACATGCTTATTATGCTATTGCTACAGATGTGGAAATAAAATAACTCCTGGCTTTCACTGGCCAGACAGGCTTACTTGGTGAGTTCTGAGCCAATAAGAGACATTATCAGAAAGGAAACTGAAATGTGCTTTCTTCTTCCCAGTCTACTGCTCAGTGGTGTCCATTCTTGACTTCAGTGACTTTTCTTCCAAAGACTTTTGTCATCAAACACAAATGACAGTCATACACCCATTCATGGGCACATTTCTTTATTTTTTTCCAATGTCAGAGTCAAACTATGTAAAGGTTTTGTGGATTCCTCTCTCTCTACTTAATAGTGCAATGCAGCCTTGGGTTCATTTCAGTGAACACATAACTGACTCATTTGCTTAACAGCTACATGGGGATCTACTCTAATGATTAAGTATCACCTGCCGATGGATATTAGAGCTGTATTAATTTTTCCTGGCAGTGAATTTCTTTGTGCTAAAATATTTGCACATATGAGTAGATTTTTATTGCTTAGCATCTAGAGATGGAGTTCTTGGGCACGTAATATGCACCTATGGGTTTCAGGGGTTGTTAAAAAGTTGCCCTGGTCTGTGTTAATGGTGAGTATAGGTGCTTGGGAGACCACTCAGTGGAGAAAGCACTTGCTGAGCATGTGACAAACCTCTGGATCCTCAGCACCCACATAAAGGTGGATGGGTAAGGAGGCCTTCCTGTAATCCCAAGCCTGGAGAGGTGGAAGCAGGGGGTCTTTGAGGCAAGCTGGCTAGTCGACTAGCTGAATCCTTGAGTTGTGGGTTCTAGTGAAAGACCCTGACTCAGTAAATAAGGTGGAAAGCGACCAAGGATAACACTCAATGTCGATGTCAAATTTTTGGTTTCTATGTTTGTACACAACACACACAACACAACACACACACACTCACACACACACACAATGAGTGGAATACCTCTCCTCCATGTCATCCCTTACTTCATTAAGACTTTTTTTTTTTGCTAATCTTTAAAAAGAAACTTTGCTACTGTGAGGGGTGAAAGATGAGATTTAATTGTCTTGATTTACATTTATTCCATATGCTAGTTAATAAGGTTAATTACATATTTATTAGCATTAGTATTGTCTACTTATGTCCTTTTTCTATGGGGGTTGGTAATCATTTTCTATTGGTTTCTAAGAGATCTTTTTATATTGGCTATACTAGACATTGTTTAAATGATATATAGGAAACATTTTCTTCAGATCATCTTTTCGTCAATTCTCAAAATTGTACTTATTACCTTTACAAAGTCATTTTATATTTAAATGCTTTTTAAGACTTCAGGTTAGCATCTGGGGAGATTGCTCAGTGGATAGTGTTCAAGTGTGAGGGCTGGCGTTTGTATCTCTAGAACTCCTGGCAGCCTACCCATAATCCCAGCACACTGGATGGAGATGGAGACAGAGGACTCCCAGAGCAAGACAGCAAGCTAGACTAGCTGAATTGGAGCCCTAGGCTCAAATGAGAGACTCTGCCTCAGTAAATAAAGAGGAGATAAAGGAAGACAACACCTCATCTCCATATGCACACATGTAAATACCCCCATATGTGTGGCCCACACATGTATACATGCACACATACCACACACACATATGCAGACAACTTCAGATTAAGGAGTCAGACTTGATGGTGCATGTTTATAATTTTAGCATACTGGAGGCAGAGGCAGGAGAATCACTGCAAGTTCAAGGCTAGCTTCAAAAACATGGTAAGTACCAGGCCAGCCAAGGATACATAGAGAGACCCTGTCTCAAAAAACAATAAAAATCAGATTAAGGATTATAAACTTTGAATTTAGACTTGAATTCAGACAGAAGATACACAGCTTACTCTGCATAAAGCAGGCTCCTAACTTCTAGGAACTTCATTGTGCTCACCTGATACTGACAGGTAACGATGCAAAGAAACATGACAATGGACCAGAAAGAACACTGGCCAAATGGATGGACTGACCAGAAACTGTAGAGTGGGAGAAACGGGTTTTCTACAACTTCACTTTTAACTATTATTTACTTATTTGTTTTTGAGGATTGAAAGGAGAAAGAATGGGTGTGCCAGCATCTCTTGCCTCTATAAACTCCAGATTCATGTGTCACTTTGTGTATATGGCTTTACATGAGTACTGGAGAATCGAACCCAGGCCAGCAAGCTTTGCAAGCAAGCACCTTTAACTGCTGAGCCATTTCCCCAGCCTACCCCACCCACCTTTGCATTCTTGTTATGACCCTTCTCTAAAACTCTCTGTCTGCAGGGTTGGCTCTGCTAAACCTGATCCACCCTTTCTCACCTCAAGAAAAGCAAGGAGGAGGCTGGGGAGATAATTCAGTTGGCAAAGCTCTTGCCTCTCAAGCATGAGGACCTGTGTTTGATCTCTGTACCCATGTAAAAATGCCAGGGTTGGTGGCACAAACCTATAATGCCATTGCTGGGGAGGCGGAGGCAGGTGGATCCTAGGGCTTGCTGACCAGCTAGTCTAGATTTGCTGGTGAACCCCAGGCCAATGAGAAACCCTTTCTCTAAAAGAAGCGGACAATGCCACTGAGAAGCAACACCTGCAGCTTTTACATGCAAAAGCACAGCTGTGTGCCTACACACATGCACACATGCAGGAAAAATAAAAAAAAAAATCTTAATGAGTCTTCTGGCTGGCTGCTGTCTGATTGACAGGGAAGGTGAAAAAAGAAGACACTTCCAATATAAATGGTTGTTTCAAAGGCCAGGCCAGCTGGCCAATTGACAGAGGTCACCCCAGAACCCTCCCCCGCACATCACTGAGACTCACTGAACCTCGGCATTTCAGCCTCATTTCAATTTGCTATATTTTCATTTCGATTTCCAGTTGTTCATCCCCTCTTTCACTCAGACTAGTAATTTCAGGGGCTGTATTATAATTTCGAGATGTTGTTTCAGAAGCATTACAAAACATTAAAGTACATTTAGCCTTGAATTGTCACTTAAGATGATTGCAGGGAATTAAAGCTTTCTCCATCACAAATGTGACAATAGATGGAGAACACGACTTCTATTATGACTGAATGGGGACAAAGAGTGAAGGAGCGTTAAGCACGCAGCCACTTCTTGTGTGGGCGCCAAGAACAGGAAGCCTGGGCTGGAGGGTAGGAGTGGGGCTGGGCAGGTGGGGGCGTCAGGGGTGTACCCATGTGCTGCTGGCCTTCTGAGACCCCATTCTGCACGAACAAGAAGATCGTGGGGCTGTGGAGAAAGCTTCCTCACTGTTTTCCTTTCTGCCTTCCTCCTTCACCCTCTTTAGCGCCTCACTGCCTTGCCCTCCTCCCCACCCCCAGCACAACAGTCTCTTAATGCCATGCTGATTTCTCACTGCTGTGGAGGTCCTCAGGGAACCAGAGTAGTTCAGAATGTGGGAGCAAAGCAAAGGGCTGGATGGGGGGAAAGTTCTAGGGCCAGCATGGGAGACCCAAGAGGACTTTGCCTTTACTAGTCGCTTTAGTTTGGGACAGAGCCACAAAGATGAAAGCTGTTGGAGTCTGCAGACATGCCAGGGGCAGGGGAGAGAAACGTGTGCGGTTCACCATCTCCCTGGGTCTGGCTCCTAAATCCCCAGCAGGCATTCCTCCAATGGGCTTTGCTCCTGATGTGGGTCTGAAGCCCAATACAGCCTTCTCCCTGTAGTTCCAGCCAGCCCGGTGTGAAGCCCCCAACACACACACACACACACACACACACACACACACACACACACACACACACACCCTCCCTTTTACTGGATGGACAACAATTTGCATAGGAACAGGCAGTGTACATTCTTCATAACCAGCTCAGAATAAAGTTACCTGAAGAGGTGGGCCTGGAAGTCTGTCACCAACTCCCAGATTTTTCTTGGCATGAAAGATGAGAAACAGCACAGTTCTGTCCTTAGTCAGGAAGCCATCACTCCCTACACAGTTACAGATACCAGCAAAGGGTCCCTGTGGATGAGAGGTTTCCCCAGGGATCCCTCGACTCTATTCAGGGATTCCTCACACCTTTTAGTCTGTGATACATGAATGCAAGACGTGAAATGAGGAGGGGACCTTCAACTTCACATGTGAACATCCCCTCCCTCTCTTACCTCCATCTGAGGGCAACTGCAGAGACCGTGCAGTGCCCACATTTCACCTGGCTCGTCTTCCCTTCTGATGGCTCACGTGGACTTCTTTGACAGGGATGGTCTGGAATGAGTGTTTCTGCTACTGTAGGGCATCTTTCTTGTCTACCTAGCTTCTTTCCTGGCTGGGTTCCCATGATGCTTGTTTTCACACCTCTCTCTTCCTCTTTCTCTCTCCTTCATCTACTTATTTGACTCCTATTTAACTCATCAAGCCATGACCTTCTCGTTTTTGACATGTCTGCTCTCCAGGGAAATCTGGAAAGGTCTACTCTGTATGTCTCGCTTGGGTGGGTTTCCTTCACCTGCAGCTACTTCCTGGCCTTGGCTGGAGCCCTGGAGCCCTCCTCCCCACTGTAATGGAAGATTTCCAAATTCCTGTCTCTTGTACAGAGCAGGCTGTGCTTGAAAGCCGGTCCTCGAGCTCAGGTGAATTCCCTGAGCTCATTACCAATGTGTCTCTCAAAGGGCAGGTGATCAGGGACATAAAAGTGTCACAGGCATTGCTGTGAGTGACTGTGACTTGATGTCATCAGGTCAAGAGCTGTCAATGCCCACTGTCAGAGTGGACCACGTGGAAAGTGTCCACACCACAGTTTGGCTTGTGCCGAGCTTTCTTCACTTTTCTTTCTTAGGAAAGAAGCTTTGCAGCCCCTGCACTGCTGGTTCTTCATGGGCATCCAGCACCTGACGGAGCTCTTACCACCTACAGACCTTCATGCAAGGCCATCCTTGCTAATACTTATCACGCTGTACTTCTGTTATACAAGTAGGGACAGTTGGGTGGACATAGGAAGAGGCAGAAAAAAATCAGGATCAAACTGACTCTAGCCTTGCTAGTTAGTGTTTCTTATGGAAAATATTATCTATTGATTTTTTTGCCTTTGTATGATGTGTGAGAGTGTAGGTGTATATGTGGAGGTCAGAAGATGACTCCAGCTGTCAGTTCTCACCTTCCACCTCATTTGAGGCAGGGTCACTTTCTGTTCACTGCTGCTTTTGCCAGGCTGGATGTTATGAACCTTTCTGGGTCATTCTCCTGTCTTTGCCTCCCATCTCACTGTAGGGATGCTGAGATTACAGATGCCCTGTATAGTGTTGAACTTTCCATGAATTTTGGAACTCTGAACTCAGGTGGTCTCCCTTGCATAGCAAGTACCTTTTCAACTGAGACATCTCCCCAGCCCTCTAACTGATAGTTCTAGACTTGCCTCCATTTTCAATATTAAGTGGATTGAGTGGTACTAACCTTTCCCAAAATACTGTGAAGATAAGAATTGTAAATCCTCAAAGGGGACCTTGGACAAATCATCCCATTCACTGGAGCCTTTGGTTTCCTTGTTCTAAGTAACAAGAATGCCTCTAGCTGTGTCCATAGACTGAGATACAAAGTGGAATTCAGATTCCATAGGGTTGTCAGATCTGCTTCAAGAGGTCAACACTGCCACCTAACTCTGCCAGTGTTTTCCTGACTCCTGCAGAGAGGGCGCAGGAAGAGGATTTCTTTAAGAGGCTTCTGTGTCTTCCTGGGAGGTGGAAGAGGCATGAGTGTATAGGAAACCTCAGCACAGATCTCAATAATACAATTGAACAACCTAGACTTCAGGTGCCAAATAACTTGAAGAAAAATCTTAAGTAGAGAAGGGTAGGAAGGAAGCAAAGCAAGGGAAGGTGTGAGAGAAGGAAGGGAGGGGAGAGCAAGTTTGTATGGATGCCACCTCAAAAATCAGGGGCAAAGTTAAAGTTTACAGAGGATGCTGGACTGTTCCATCATTACCTGAAGCAGAAAAATTGCTTTCGTGAAGAGAGCTCCAATCTGGTGACTAGGATGCAAGAGGTGTTCTGGAGTCCTGGCCTGTGTCACGGGGCAGATTTATGGATTTCTCTGGATCTTTCATTCTTTTTCGTGTGTGTGTCTGTGTGTGTGTGTACATACATGTGCATGTGTGTGTACATAAAGAACAGAGGACAACCTTGGGTGTCATTTTTTTAAATTATTTATTAGAGAGAGAGAGAGAGAGAACATTAGATGCATGAGCATGATTGCCACTTTGCGCATCTGTCTTTATGTGGAAACTAGGGAATTGAACCTAGGGAGACAGGCTTTTCAAGAAGTGCCTTTAACTGCTGAGCCATCTCCCCAACCCTTGGGTGTCATTTCTTATGGAGTGCTGGGACCGCAGGAACAGGGCCTTGGAAAAGTGGGCAGGGAGTCAGCTAAGTGACAGACACAGACTCAAGGAGAGTGTATCTGTGTGCAATTTTACTGAGCATTTGTCAGAGTTATATACAGTTGATTTTTGTAACACAGTATTTTTTGTTTATACGTGCAGTTACAGTTTCTTTGAAAGATTAAACCAAGAATGTCAGCAAGGTACATGAGAATAGACAATAGAAAAGCACAGATGGTTATCACATAAATGGTTTTGATGCAAAACTGTGGTTAGTCAGGTCTGGCCTGACTTGGTGTTTGTTTTTCAATTTAAACATTATGTAGTTTTCAGCCATTAAGGATTTGTTTTTAAAGTTTCTTTTGAAAGATTTGATTAGTATAGTTATTCTTAAACTAGCTCCAGAAATATTCCCAAATAGGTCTTGAAGATCCAGCTAACTGACAATTTTTATGCCATCTATAACGTGTTGTAGTTGTCTTATAATGCTAGCCTTCTGTGTCTCAGACAGGAGACGCCAGCGAGGCCTGGATCTAGATAGCCTGTGCATGAATGGCAGTAAATACCATGATATTCTTTTTTCCTTAATGTTAACCCATCTGTCACCATTTCACAGATCCCTGTATAAGGCAATGGAGCGTCAGTAGGCTCAGGAAGTTTCCTTTTACTACCAGTTTCTTTTAACTCTCTCAGTTCTAGGAATCTCTTTCTCAATACTTTTCCTTAATAAGTAATTCTTCTGTTGCAAGTCATCTAGGACTCTCCCCAAAAGTCCTTTAGCTGTTTTCAATCTCTCAATTGCTCTTAACAACGGGGGAGTGACTGAAGGAAAAACTTCATTTTCATTTTCTCTTGGGAAACAAATCATCATAGTCTCTTCCCTGCTTTCGTGAAGGTAGACTCAATGAACTAGAAAGAAATAATGAGTTAGAGCCATGAGTAGATATAATGAAGATCAGAGCAATAAGAGAGCAACCAAGAACACAAAAGACTTTGAGTGCACAGCCTGTTCCAATGGGCAGACTTCCTTGAAGCAATGGCCTCGGTCTATGCAATTTCTCACACAGACTCCATCAGAGTTGGCGTGACACTGTCCACCTTTCATTGAGACAGGCTTGGAGCTCCTCAATTAGGCTGTACTGACTAGCCAGCGAGCCTCAGAGACTCGCCTGTGTCTGCCTCCCCAGCACTGAGATTACAAACATTCACCATTACACCTGGCTTTCTTAGTGTGTGTCCTGAGTATGGGACTCAAGTCTTCATGCTTCATGGGACTCAAGCCCTTCATTGACTGAACTATCTCCCCAGCCTCTTCCTCTTCCTCTTTACAAAATGAAAAGACTATATGAGATGATATCTACTCACTTCAAACTTCCTGTGCCCTTTCAAAGAAAAATACCCCAAGACTCTGTCTTTTCTATCTGCTTTGTGATAGAAAACCAGGAGTGTTCTACTGGGAAAGGAACCAGTTGGATTTTTCTATAGCCAAGGAAAGTTCTAGAAGGATGGGAAGGTCAGAAGCATCCTGGAAGGTGACGCTGAAACAGAGGAGCACCACTCCACCCCAATCTTTACCATTCCCCTTCCCTTCACCATTAAAGGCCAAGACTCTCCAAAAACTGGGAGATGGCTTCATAAACCTATTCAAAAGGAAGCTGCAGATAACCAGTGTGCCTGTATAGTGCCATGTTAGGTCTGTGATCTGGGTGGTGTAGATAATAGCATTTTATTTTATCATCATGCTGAAGGCTAGAAGTCCAAGATTAATGCATAGGCAAGTTTGGATCCTTTGAAATCTCTGCTTGTTTTATAGGTGATCATCCTTTCCCTTTGCGTTCATGCTTTCCTCTCTCTCTCTCTCTCTCTCTCTCTCTCTCTCTCTCTCTCTCTCTCTCGCCTTCCAAGTTTTCATGAAAAGTTAGGACCCACCCTAATCACCTTCTTCCCCCATAATTATCTCTTTAAAGGCATTGTTTCCATATTTTTCAGACTCTGAAGTATGGGGGTTAGTACTACAACAGATAAATTGGCACCCTGGGTGGGGAAGGCACTGTCAGTCTGTAACAATAACAATAGCATTTATTGTCACCTTGGAATACATTTTAAAAATCAATTTTGGACTTGATATTGAAATACAACATACCTTCTATAAGGTAAACAAATTTTATGTCTATAGCTTGAACATAATCACATAAATAGATGAAGAAACTGCATTGCTACTACCAGGGAGACCCCAAGCCTTATGATCCTTTTCTCTTCTTCCTCCAGGGTGATTTCTAAGGCCATGGTTTTCCTCTTTCTGTACTTTGTGTATAGAAAAATCATACATAGTCACCTTGAGTCTTCTCTCACCTTTAGTTTGCATGACTCCCTGTGACAGGGTAGGCTGTATTCCACCCTTCTGGCTATTGTATACACAATGAAGTTTTCACAATCAATCTATGCATTAACCATAAAGAGTTCTTTCATGGTTTTCAGATCATGTCTACAGTAGGCAGACTACCGTGAATATTATCTTGCGTCTTCAGATACACATGTTTCAGGTGTTGCTATTGCTGTCGGCCTAGGACTGGAGTTGCTGGGCCACAGTGTGAGCATGCATACAACTTTAATAAACACTGTCAAATTCTCTTCCAAAGCAGGTGAGAAACTGGGATTTGGCTCATGAGGCCTGTCACTTTGGAAACCAGCAAACAGAGATAGGCATTGAATCTTAACACTTCACTTTATTCAGAGAGCTGGCAATCTGAGACGATAACAGAATAATATCCTAGAGATATTATTTCCAGCCATCAGAATATAGAGGAAAAAGAGACAGGGACACAGGTACTCAGTCATTCTGGAGATACACCTGGCCCTCTAGTCAGGTGAGAGCTGTTTGGGATGCCCTCGTGTCTCCTTTCTTGTTTGTGTTTGTGTGTATTGGTGGTGTATGTGTGTATGTATGGTCTCTGTGTGTGTGCACACATTGCAATCAGCCCTCTAGTTGCTGCACAGAAAGAACCCAACCAAAAATGGCTTGTGGAGGAATGAGTTTATTTAGCTTATGGACTGAAGGGATGATGGCATGAGCAGAGGGTAGATATCACCTCCACCACAGCACTGCAAACAGCAGCAGGAAGGTGTGCCAAACACTGGCAAGGGGAAGCTGGCTTATAACCCCCATAAGCCAGACCCAACAATACAGCTCAAGTGAGGTTCTAATACTTAAACTGCCATCGGCTGGGGATCAATCATTCAGAACACATTTGTTTGTGGGGGACACCTGGATCAAACCATGACAGCCTGTGTATGCACGTGTGTGAGCAATTGATGTGCCTTATGTGAGTGCCAGGCCAGAGGATAATTTTGGGGGTCCTTCTCTATCACTGCTCCACTTTTGTTTCCTTGAGATTAAGTTACATTGCCTTTAAAAATATTTATTTATTTGAGAAAGAGGGGGAGAGAGGAGCATGAGAATGGGCACATCAAGAAATCTTGACGCAGGCACCACATTGTGCATCTGTGCATCCGGCTTTACATGGGTACTGAGGAATCAAACCTAGGGTGGCAGGCTTTGCAAGCAAGTGCCTTTAGCCATTAAGCTACCTCTTCTGCCTGGAGCTGGCATTTTTAGTCATACTGGCTGACCAGTGAGCCTGGCAATTCTCCAGTCTCTCCCCCCACCCCACTGGTCTGGGGATTATAAACATGTGTGACCACACTCAGCTTTTCACATGGGTGCCGGGATCAAACTCAGGTTCTCTCAGGCCTCCTCAGGCCCTCATGCTTGCATGACATGTGCTCTTACCCACTGAGTCTCATTCCTAGACCCCTGTGCTGCTCCTATACTCCCTCACTCTTTGGAGGTTGGATTCAGGCACTTCTTGGAATACTGAATCTGGTTAGTGTCTGTGGGTATCAACCTTGTTCTCCAAAGCCATCTGGGCTGGGGGGGTAACTCAAAACAAAGAAACCATTAACAGTGTGCACATGCTAAGCTAGTAATAACTTGTAGTGGATTCCTTTCTGCAATATGGGGTACAAATATATCCTTATATATAATATAAAAGCACCCCTATCCATCCCTCCTTCCAGTTATCAGTTGAATCAATTTACACATTCAGTCCAATATGTAGGATAATTCTGGGTGGTCCATATTCTCGAGGGTTGTTGTGTTTTCCATTTTTAAAAAATTTTAGACATTTTGGTAGGTAGTGATATCTCCATGTGTTTTTGATAGTGTGTGTGTGATGCTTGCATATGTGTATGTTTATGTTTATTGTGTGAACATGGGTGTTGAGGTCCTTAGGTATCAGTCTTCACTTTCCACCTCATTTGAGCGAGGGTCTCTTGTTCACTTCATGCTAGCTGGCCTATAAATTTCCAGAGGATTTTTCTATCTCTGCCTCCCTTCTTGCTATTGGTGCACTGGGGCTACAGATGCAGTGTCAGGCTTTACATGAAACTGGAGATCCAAACTCAGGTCTTCATGCAAGTGAACCATCTCCTCAGCCCTCTTCATGTTGTTTTCATATACATTTCTCTAAGAACTCATGATCAAAATCATTTCCATGTTTCCATATCTGGAAATTGGTCATTTGGATAAACTTTTATAAAATGCATGTTTACAACTTTTGCCCATTTTTTTTTCTTACTAGATTTTTTCCCTTTTTCTTGCGTACCCTCTGTGGATGCTGAGACATTTGAGGGACTGAAACTGGATCTCCAGTAACAAACAAGTTAGGACATGTGTTATAAAGCAGGGTCCAGGCAAATGGGTCACATTTCAGCAACTGACATGCAGGCTGTCCCAGTCTTGTGAGGACCTTAGAAGAAAACAATTTCAAGGCTACTAAGTGTTTCTAGGAGAATAAAATGAACAGGCAGCCATATCTTCAGTACATAGCTTTATAGGCTCCTCAACACCTTCTTTTCCTGCTTCTCCTGAAAGGTGTTTCCCTTCAAAGACTAACACTGATCACATTTTTATTCCTGTGTGATGCTGATTAAGCACTCAGCTTTCATCCCCCATGATCTGTCTTAGGTTCATTAAACTTCTGGATTTTATGATCCCCTGAGTCCAACCCCCTAATTTTAATAATGAAGAAGCAAGCCTTGGAATGGTTAAATGACACCCCCAAGGTCACACAGCTGGCTAATACAGGGCTCAGAATAGAAAGCAAGGCCACCCATGTTACCTCCAAAGGCATTTTGATGAGTGCTTAACATTAAATCAACCCATAGATGCCTTTGACCATGTGCAGGGTTATTGAGTGGCATTGATTTCACTTAGCCAGGTTTTTAGAGAGAGGAACAGAATCAATAGAATTCATATATGTCACAAAGGGGATTTATAAGATTGGCTTACATGATCCAGGCTGGGTAGGCCAACGTACTGTCTGCTCACCAGAGAAGCTTAGAACCTGAAACTGCTCAGTCCATGAGGTTGGATGCCTCAGCAGCCCCAATCTGGTGTTGAAGGTCTGGAGGATGTCTGGAGAATCTTCATTCCACATAGGAAGGCTGAAAAAACTGGGTTCTGGTGTCAGCAGAGGATGATAGCCACAGGGTGGATGTATCTACCAGCAAATAACAAGGGCAGCTGCCTTTTCCTGGAGTCTCTCTATAAACTGCCCCCTGAAAGTTTGCTCACTCTGGAGGAAGGTCTTCTCACCTGAATCCTTCCTTGAAAGCCTTACAGACATGCCTGAAAGGTGTGTCTCTTACTTGATTCCTGATCCATTCAAGTTGACAACAGAAATTAACCCTCAGGAAATGTTAGAAGTGAAGGAAAGACCCTGCCCGGAAAGGTAGAGGACTCAGCTAGGGATGGTATTGGCCCGGCACTTGTTTTCTCATTGGTCAGATAATGCAGATAATGAGGTTCCACTGGAGGGTGCTTTGACCTCCCTTCCTGCCAACCTTATCTTTGTACTCAACTGCATCTTACAGAGAGAGAGAGAGAGAGAGAGAGAGAGAGAGAGAGAGAGAGAGAGAGAGAGAGAGAGAGAGAGAGAGAGAGACTAGTTTTTGCAACAGGAAACAAGTCAATACATATTTCCTACGAAAGCAGTGCATCAGATTTATGTTGTCCATAAAGAAAAAAAGAGAGAGATTGGACTTCAAATAAATAACTTTCCCCATGGTACGAGAATCTTGCAAAAGAGCAGATATCCGTGTGTACCTCTCTTACATTCTAAGAGGGAAAAAGCATTTTTTAACAGTTGGGGGGTTTAGTTTACTTCACTATCTGAAACAACTCTTCCTGTCACTAAATTCAAGGCATGTTTGCAATAGAGATTGCAAACTCTCACCTGTAATTCCAGCACTCAGGACACAGAGGGAGGAGTTTAGTCATCCTCAGCTACCTAAGGAGTCTAAGGCTAGCCTGAGCTACACAAGACTCTATCTCAAACAACTACAAAAAATATATTAGCTCATGTAATTGAAGTCTATAATCTATTGCTCCTGATTCTCCTGCCTCAGTCCCTGAGTGCTGTGGTTAGAGGTATCACCACATGCCCTGCTCTTTTGCTTTCTTTTTGACCTTTTGGCTTGACTAAAGGGAGCATCTCTGGGCAGACTCTCTTGTGATTGGTAAGTTATGACTTAGGCATGCATTTTCTGACTTCCTTCTTAGGCAAGATAGTAACAAAGACTCCACGCCCACCTCCCCTTCCAGAGCCCACAGTGAGCAGAAATCCATGCAGCAGAGTCTACTTTGTCTTCTTCTCAAACCCAAGATTTACTGAGTAGAAAGGAAATAACATTTATTGGGTATCAATATGCCAACTATCAACATAAATCTCATATTCCACTCATCCAATAAGGAAGATATTAATTTTCCAATTTTACAATCGATGAAAATAAGGACAAGTGGGTCAATAGCTTGCTCCTCAGGGTTGCTCGTGCTGGTCTGTGAAGAGGCTTTGTTTATTGTAAAGCCCCTGCCTCACTGCAAAGTGTTTCCTTCAAAACTGGTGTACATACACGTGCCTGGAGAAGTGGTTTTCATCCACATCAAACTTGAAGGAAGAGATTAGGGTCTGGACTAGGTTTGCTCCCCTTTTAGCTATTGCCCAGCCCAGGTAGCCTTGGGTAAATCTTTCACACTCTCTGTGATTTACCTAAGGCCTGTGTTTCCTCAATTGTAGCATAGTAGGTTTACACACATCTCTACATTGCCATGGTTAAGGTTGGTCATCAGATGACTCACAGTGAAGTACTGGAAGGCTAAATCTCCCATTTTTTCATCTGCAAAAAATCCTCAGAAATCAGACACTTACTTCATAGGTGAGGACCCTCATGTGCATTCTTTATGGTTGTCCATGATCTGAGAAATCCATGGTTTAGTGAATTGAGCATGGCTAATCTCTAGGTTGGCTCTTGAATGAAAATTTTAAAGTTGTTCTGAGAAAGAGTCTAGGCTTGGCTCACTCTCTAGACCAAGGTCTGAGAGACGTTTGGGGATTGGGTTTTGGAATAAAAGGTTACTTTATTAGTTACTATTCTCATTGCTGTGATAAAATTCCTGACAAAGATCAGCTCAAGGGATGAAGTGTTTATGTTGGTTTAAAGTTCTGGGGATGCATTCCATCATGGTGGGAAGGCATATCCACAGGAACAGGAAGCAACTCATCACATGGCATCCCCAGTCATAAAGCAGGGAGAGATGAATGCTGATGTTCACCTCACTTTCTCCTTTATATTTAGTCCTAGAGTCCAGTCCCCATGGGATGGCACTGCTCGCAGTTAGGGTGAATCTTTCCAACTCAATTAACCTAATCTAGAAAAATCCTTCACTGGTATGTCCAGAGGTTTGTTTTGATGGCAATTCTAAATCCAATGAAGTTATCAGTCAAGATCATCAAAATTACAAACATGGAGATAGGATGTTAAAGGTGTTGTTTTTGAGCATGGCTAACATCTTTGACAAGGCATTTTAAGGTTTCATGTTGTCTTCCACTCATTTCCTTTGGACCTGAACCAGCAAGGTTCAATGTTGTATATCTCTTTTCTTCAGCAGCTCCCCATCATCTGTCTCATTGCAAGGTTTTATGTTTGAGAGACCCACCAAGAGAGACATACAGAGTGTCGTAGTCAGCCACACACCACTGGGATGAATATC
The DNA here is from genome assembly GCA_004024765.1 of Zapus hudsonius. Taxonomy (NCBI): domain Eukaryota; kingdom Metazoa; phylum Chordata; class Mammalia; order Rodentia; family Dipodidae; genus Zapus; species Zapus hudsonius. The sequence goes on from PVHP010005602.1 coordinate 20,572, forward strand.
CAATCCACGATTCTGGGAGGAAAATATTGAAGTAACAGATCCAGGGGAAGTTCCAGAATGGCAAAAGAAGCTTGCCCTCTTTCACAGATCCAAGCAGAGAGAGAAACCAGAAAGAATCACCAGCACCTCAAGCAAGCACACTCCAAACTCCAACTAGCAAACAACTACTACTCTGACTGCTCTTTGCATATGTAGACCTGGAATTTCACAGCCACCCCAGTAACACCTTAGGGCTGGACCCTAGGAGGCCAGGCCAAGGTAACACCTCCTTCAGTCAGAAGGCTGGAGATAAATAACAAGCTTTAATAAACTCTTGAATCTATTGGGGGAGATCTATTCAAACTACCACACAGAGTCAGATTCACCTTCAAGCAAAGAGTATGTTAGCACTGACAGTGCATTAGAGTCTCAAGGAAAGCTTCAGCCTGCAGTAAAGCATAGCCTTCTCTTTTAAGGTCCCCTGGGAGAGAACAGGGAGGACTTGGAGAGGTGTTGTGATATGAGGAAATGGGTCTAAGGTCAGCTGACTTCACCTAACTAGTCTTAAACCTGAATGAAGCTGGTATTTGATATTTTCTAAGGACTTCCAGGAAGAACAATGGGTCTGGGTAATGTGTGGCTTATGTGGTATGGTGGTAGTCAGTCTGTCTCTGTTCCTGGAGACAGGGGAGCTCAATGTCTTCTTATCCTACAACTCTTTATTTGTTACCTAGAAGAACCCACAGGAAGTAGGAGTGGGCGTGGATTTGGCTCTTGGTGACAGGTGTGAAGGGGAAGACTGCATGGTGTGTGGAGGGGTTTGTGAGTCTTTTTACAGCAGGTAGGTGGAGAGAGAGAAGAGTGAGGATAGCCTTTGTTGAAATTGGGTTCTAGCAGATGGGAGACCTTCCTAGCTGTATCATGCCCTACCATGTAGCCCACACATGCAAATGGGGAGAGATGGTCAGTGACACTATGGAGCTCCCATGACCACAAAGACTCCCATGAACACCACAGGCTCCAGCTAAATATATTTAAACAGTCATAGTACAGCCAAAAAGTATGGTTATAAACTATGGGAGTTTATAACAGAAAACTCAAGCCAAGCCAGAGGTCTTAGCCTCCTGGAGGAAGTAAGTGGTTGTTCAATCTAAAACTGAGAAATGAGTAATAATTAAGGTGAGGAGACAAAGCCGGTCAGGCCAGAACCCCGAGGCACTGAGGCAGGAGAGCGTTGCAGCTCCTGGAATGAGCCAAAGGTTGGGGTCTAGAGCAGAATTGGATAGCAGGAGGGTGCTATGGGAAAAGACATTGGAAAATCTGGGTCAGATTTGTGGAAACTGTTAATTGCATTGGAAAGGTTATGAAGGGAACATGAACTTATTTGTGATTTAACAAGATTATCTATGCTTATGTAGAGAATGAATAGCTTCAGTAGAAGGTACTTTGGGGGTTCTGTTGACTGCAGGCAACAATGATGGCCCCAGTTGTAGGGCGGCTATGGAAATGACAAGAAGGGACAGAGATTGTTAGGTATATTAACTGACAGGTTAAGGGTTTGCTTGGATGTGAGAGTGAGGAAGGAGATCGTAGAACAGGACAATTTGATGGTTTCTAACTGCAAGTCCTCAGTATATGGTAGGAGAGGTCATTGTGATGGAAGGTAGAGGAGAAAGAAAGAAGTTCCGGAAGGGAGGCTGGTCATTAATAGAATGTTTCATTATTGGGACAGATGGGCTAGCTAAGACATAATGTTGGGTAAAGACGGTGATGTGGATATTGTATATCTATGGCACTTTAAGCCACAGTAATGACAGGGGATAAGAAGAGGACAGCACTTAGGTAAGTTCTCCCATTGGGTGCCCCAGTGAGGAGCTAGCAAATGAGAAAATAAATGAGGACTAGCTTTAAAGACTACAGCAGGGTTTCATTACCATTGCACTGGGCTCTGCCACACTTACTGTGTGTTATAATGCGCCTCTCCATCACTTACTGCTGCCTTTGGATGGGAGAAATTATACCTCATGTTCCCAAATTTGTGAAACTATTTCCTCTACGATTTTTTGCCCTTATTAAATGAAAAACTCACCAGGAGGGGCATGTTCTCATTGTGCCAGGCAATGATCATTTCCTTTCAGGTCATTAAGAGGAAGGCATTCTTTATTTAATTGTTCTTGCTACAAAACCCTGTCTTAGAAGTTTGATACCATCTTTCTTACCTTCTTGGGATCTTTACCTATTTCATTTGGGACCCTCAGCTCCAAATCAAAGGGAGTAGGAACCCAGCTCCTGTGTGCACCTCTCTGGGTATCTCTCCCATCAGCTGATTTGAGTATTTGCATTAGTTCCTGGCATTCAGCTGTATATTGTTTTAAGAATTCTATTGCTAACTTACATAAGATGGACAGATAAGAGGTAGATTAATTCATTTTCTAATTTGAGACTGAATTTTAGAATGCATTCATGGGGAGGGGCTGAGTCAGCCTAGGATGGATAAGAAGAGCCTTTCACTCGGAATTTAAATCAATTTTCATAGGAAAGTTGCCTTCCCAGGAATCGTTACTGTGTGTGGTGGTGGAGGTAGGTGAGAGATCTCACTTGTCAGAAAATAAATCCAGTCAAAAGCAGACACTCTGCAGTGGTCCTTCCTGCTGCGCTACTATTCAAAGCTGGTTTGCTCCTTTGAATTTCATCAGGCGTCTCTCCTAGTAGCAGGGAAGTGTGCTGTGTTCACTGTAAGTGTAAAAAAAGCTGTTTCATGGCAGTACCTTTCCTTGTCACAGAGGTGCATGACTGGGGTTTTTATTTCTTGACAGCAGAATTTCTTTTTGTTCTTCACCATGATATCCACAGGAAGACATTCCTTTTTGAACTTGTGGCATTTTTTGATTGCATTACCTTGATTTGCATTAGAGACTCAGGACACATTTCATCATTGATACCTTGAGGTACTCCTCAGATGACAAACATTGGCTAGGGCGGTGGGTTTGAGTGCATGGGTTCTGGTCATTTAACCATCCATACCTCAGCTTTCTTAACTAGGTAGTAACAATGAAAGTAAGTAGTGAATATCTTGTGGGGTTTATTGTGAGGATTAAGTAAGCATGTTGTAAGTTAAGAGTGTCTGCAATACATGTACTTTGTATATTCGGGTATTCATTTAGTATTTATTTGTTTAATATAGAGAGTGGGTGTGGAGGTCATAATGGAGTTGGAGGTGGTGATGGTGGAGGTGGGTGTGCTTCTGGGTGTGGAGGTCATAATGGAGGTGGAGGTGGTGATGGTGGAGGTAGGTGTGCTTCTGGGTGTGGAGGTCATAATGGAGGTGGAGGTGGTGATGGTGGAGGTGGGTGTGATTCTGGGTGTGGAGGTCATAATGGAGGTGGAGGTGGTTGATGGTGGAGGTGGTGTAGCCATTGTGGTAGAACTGAAGATGATGAGGAAGGAGATAGCAGTGGTTTGGTAGTTTAATTCGAGATGGTTGGAGGTGGTAGCCTTAGTGGCTATGGTAGTGAGGTCTAGATGATGATGAAGATTGAGGCAAATATAGGGATATCTGTGAATGTGATCATAGCCTCTGTGGTGTTTGTTTTGTTTTTGTTGTTGGGGAATAGAGCTATAAATGGTCACCATGGTGATCATAGTCATAACTAATAGTGGTCCATTTTTTGTGACAGGCAGGTACTCCAGTTAGCATAGAGAACCCAGGTTTTCATTCAACCTTCTCAACAGCTGTCATTATTTCCATTTTGCAAAAATGAATCTGGCTTTGGAGGATAATTGTGGTTATGGGTTTGCTGATACCAGTGTCTGATTGAGAAGAAGCCAAAGGTGGGCAGCAAATGCTTTCTAGGGAAAATAGTGAAGTGAAAGAGGAGTTAATGTTTTCATTTTCATGTTATATTCTGCCTCAACCCCTCCTGAGACAATCTTATTGTTCCGAGGTGAAGGTTTAGGTTTTCATTTGTCAGATTTCATTCTCCTGAGGGGTATGAAGTAAAGAGAATGTGCCCTGATTTCCCAATAGGTGCTCTTCTGGGAGCTTCGTTGTCATTTCTCAGTAGATCTCCCCCTTTAAGCCATATGTGGGGTTTCTTCTTTAGGTTTTGGCTCATAGCTTTTCTGTCAAAGATTTTATTATCCTTGTGGGGGGTGGGATTTAGAGTCCTTGGGTGAATTATTCTAGGACAAATGAATGTCCTCCAGTAAGTCTCTGATGAATGTGGTTTTCTGTGTCCTGTTTTACACATTGACATGTACCTCATAGAGTCATCTTGTCAAGAAGCAAGGAAAGAAACCAACTTCTGTATACAGATCTGTAAATATCAGGGTGGAGTTAGGGATGAAATTACTGGCTCATGAACGCAATTCTCAGAATACAACTCACTAGTCCCCCTCCAGTTCTCCTTTTTGAGCTCATGGTTCTGGTCTTGTTTGAATATTAAAATTATTCCTCTTATCTCCAACTCTTTTTCTTCTCTTCAGAATAGAGAAGGAAATAAACCTGACATCAGGTCACAAGTCAGGAGGATTAGCATTGACCTTTCTGGACAGGGAAGTTAGCTTCCAGTTGATTCTGCACATATTAAATGAATGCCTGAATGCCCTCTCAAACCCCTCACCTGAAAACTCTAGGACTCTTTTTTTCCCCCTTCCTCTTCCAAACGCTTACTGATCAAATGTTATGTAGAGGATGTGTGCCAAGGATATACCAGTCAAGATAGTCTTGACCTTGCTGAGTTTATAACCTAGCCCACTGTCACAGTCAGCTACATGTTGCTGGGATGAGTCTTCAAGCCAGGCACAGTTTATGGGAGGAAAGTATTTATTTAAATTACAGATTGAGGGGAAGTTCCATAACAGTGAAAGAGTCTGGCTCTCTTTCACATGTCCAAGTAGAGAGAAAAACCCATCACCTACACCACACACACAGAACAGGGAACAGGCAGGAAAGCAAGGAGAGAACTTCTTCCCCTTTATATAGCCTCAGGGTGGGGTCTTGCAATCCTTCCCCAGACTTAATGGCTTCCTGAGTCTCTGGAATTTCTTTCCTGCACTGCCCACCCAAGAAAGGATGTTTACTTCTAACTTCTTTGAGCTTTTTGCATTCTGCCCCTTGCTGAGAGGCTGCCTTCCTGTAAACATCCTCAGAGACCCATCCAAGATAATTAAAAAGATCAAGTTGACAACAAAACCTAACCATCACACCCACCTTGTTACCAATGCAAAAAAAAATTGTCTCCTCAAAGGGAATAAAAGATAGGTGTCGGGCTGGAGAGATGGCTCAGCGGTTAAGGCACTTGCCTCCAGTGCTTAAGGCCCGGGGTTCAATTCCCCAGGACCCACATGGGCCAGGCCCGCAAGGTGGTGGCCCTGGTGCATTTTCTCTCCCCCCCTCTCTCTCTCTCTCTCTCTCTCTCTCTCTCTCTCTCTTTCTCTCTCTCTCTCTCTGTTTCTCTACTTGAAAATGAATAAATAAAATATTTTTTAAAAAGATAGGTGTCAGGTGCTATCTGACAATATTCTTAGCTTTTGGGTTGGTGGAATCTAGGGGTCAGCTTTTACATTTCAAAAGGATTTACATAATAGTTATAAGGATGTTATGTCACAAATGGAGGTGAGTAATAAATGTCTATTTAAGGGGCTAATAAAAACCCAAGGTAATTTGGCTCTGGACCTGCAACACCCCCCCTGTACACAGTCACTGATGTTATATTCAGTCAGCCTTGTAGAATGTCCACTGTAGGCCCAGCTTCTTACCAGTAAGCTGAGGCCACATTGAAGTTTTATGTTGATATGGTAGGAATGCAAGGTCTTGGTGAACCAATGGAGGGGAACTTGATATAAACTCCTGTAGTTAGAGATGGATTCCTGGAGGCAATTTAGGAGAAAGTTGAAGGCTCAGAGATGGACAGAACATGGACATTTGGAGGCTGAGAGGGGGAAGCAGAAAGAATAGACAGGGAAGAGTGTTCTTTAGGCAGAGGATCAACATGTGCAGAGGCCCGGAGACCACAAATTACAGACTGGGGCAAGGGGCAGAACAAGTCCTGGAGACTGAGGCATGGAAGCCTGTGGAGTAGGGGAGGGGTCATGATATCTCATGCTGTGGACTGAATTGTGTTTCTCCAAACTCAGGTGTTGAGGTCTTAATCCAATATGTGACTGAATGTGCAGATGGGGGCTTTAAGACATAAAGTAAGACGAGGTTATAAAGGAAGGTCTCTGGTCCAATGGGATGGCTGGCTTTGTAAGAATAGCTGTCTCTATTTCATCCTTTCCTACATAGTCTCCCTCTCATGTGAATCTCTATACCTGTATCCTTCCCTCCCTCTCTCTCACCCTTCCTGTCCCTTCCCCACTCCTTCTTCGACTGTTTTCCATGTCCATCTCCATCTGCCACACCTCACTAGGCTCTGAACCTCCTAGCACCTGATCTTAAACTTATACCCTCCAAAGTTATGGGAACTAAATGTTTTGAAGCTACTCCATTGGTGGCATTTTGCCCTGGCAGCCTGAGCTACCATGTCCCATATTTAGAACAGGAGGGCAGAAACCACTTCTTGTATCATTGTGCTGATTTTATGGAGTCTGGTTTTACCATGTACATAAACACAGGTCACCTATATCTCATTACATGGCCTTTCAGAGGCTGTTTGGCTCTTCTGGGACAGCCCAGCTATAAAGGTCTCTATGGAGGAAGCCTCAGGTCTTTCTTTTCCCTGATGCTGGGACATCCTCAGTCTAGGAAGGTAAGGCTGGCCCTGGTAGGCTGCTCCTCTGCCTCAGTCACAAGAACTTAGCCCTAGTTCTCACAAGCTGTGAGGGCCATGCAGGTACCTGGGGAAAGAAGAGAGGGAAGGAGAAGTGTGTAGCCATGTTGACATGTCTCCACACTCCTGAGTTCCTGCATAGCTTCTACCACATGGGCTTGGATAAAACCACCAGGCTGGGAAGCCTGGACTCCTGGGTGGTATCTGACCCACTGCTCTGATACTTGTTTACCAATATACCAATCTCCTAAATCTTTTCAGAGCCAGTCTTCTAGTTTTAATCTCTTACTGTTTACAGGGAACTAGCTTCTATTAGCATGCTTGCACTAGGAATATGGCTCAGTAGATAAAGTACTTGCTATGTGAGCATGAGTGCCTGAGTTCCAATCCCCAGAACCCATGTAAAAGCAGATGCTTTATGTAGTGCAAGTATCTCAAGTCTGGGCACATCTACATCAAGAAGGGAGGCAGAGATAGGAGAATCTTCCAGAAGCTTGTGGGCCAGCCTAGTTTGGCCAACAGAGCAGAGAACAATGAAGAGACTGCATCTGTCAAGGTGGACATCAAGGACCAACCAATACTGAAAGTCCTCTGACCTTCATGCATGTACCATAGCAGACATGTTTCTCTCTCTCTCTCTCACACACACACACACAGACACACACACACATACACACTCACTCACTACAAAATACACAAGCTTTCAGCCATCATTCAGTGTTACCATGGCATGTCTAATATCAGCCCAGTTGACATGAGTAGATCCACTTTGGCAGGTGCCACAGCTATGACCTCCTTCCCATGGTTTGCAGCTTCCCCAGTTGGCTTGTAAGGCATCATGTCTCTGTTATCCCCACCCACTCCTGCACTGTGTGTTATTAGGGAAAAGCTATTGGTTTCACCCATCATGGTGAGAAGTTGCTGGGGCTACACCACACATGCGGACTTTAGAGCAGACTGCATAGGGAGCCACATATGCTTGAGACGCACATAGAATCTATTTAATGGATTCCAGTTGTTCTTTTCCCTTTTTATGTATCATAAAAACCAGTCACTTAACCACAAAGACAACCCTAAATGCTATTTGCGTAGAGTTCAACTGGTTGTCCTAAAACTCCAGACAGGAAGGCTCATTTTAGAGAAATCTATGTACTATTATAGCAATTTATAGTTTATGGCTTGTACTAAAGCTCATAGAGCAGAATGAGATAAATGTAGGTCATTTGGAATCTGCCTCCGTGCCCTGTTTCAGAGGTGTCTGGCCTCCATTTGGTAGACAGAGTCACACTGGGGAGAGAGATCTTTCCTGGGCTTCATCAAGTTGCTGGGCCAAGAATGGGACAAGCAAGCCATCTGTCTTAGGTGGACAGGAGCAGCCATCTGTGATGTTTATATCATTGTAAAGCTGTGATGTGTGCCCTTCCCTGGAAACAAGCTCCAACAGCTTTTCCATCTTACCCAAAAGAAAATTTCTCTGTAACAAAGAGGGTGAAGAAGGTAGATTTGCTTAAACAAAGGTCAACAAATTTAGGGGTTCGAAAGAAGTCCTAATAGGGTCAGGGGTTGTGAGGCATGGAGGTGGTGGCTCTCAGGAGTTCATGGCTGAAGAATATATATATTTCCCATTACAAAGTGTCTAGAGCCTCTCTTTCCTGTGACTAACTTAGCAGTAAATGTTGATAGAAACACTTTTCCAGCCACAGGGATTTCTGGCAGCTGACCCGGTCCACTTTCTTAAGATCATTTTAGGAAATAATGAATAGGTCAAGGGAAAGGTATATGCTGCCAAAACTACACAAGGCTTGGTTTGTGGTGATCTTGGAAAAGATGGAAAATGTGAAAGTAGATAAACATAGAGAGAAGATGCCTGTGCTTTACATACTATAAAACCATGGAAGAAATAGGGAACATAGATGTGGGAAAGGAAGAGAATTAAAAAAAAAAACAGGGAAGGAAAGGGTTCACATGAGGCAGGAAGGAAACCAGAAGAGAGATGGGAGACAGGACCAAAGATGGGCAGGGCAGTTGCCATGGAGATAAGCAGAAGGGAGGCAGGTCTTACTGTCAGGTACATAGTGACTCATTGTACCTCAAATGCAAACATTAGCAGTAAGGCCCACACAGAGCCCAGAAATGTCCTCTTTTATGTTGTTGGTGTGAGTAATGTACTCTTCTGGGGCCTTGTGAACTCCAGGTCAACTTGCTGGGCCCTAAACCCAGAATCTCTGATTTTAGTAGTCTGTGTTGGACTTAAGATTTGAATTTATTTTCGACCATTTCATACATGTATACAACGTATTTTGATTATATTCAACCAATTTCCCTCTCTTACTCCCTCCTATTCCCATTAAACCCATTCTTCTTCCCAACTAACCCTCTTTCAACTTTCATGCCTCTTTTTTTTTTGGTGTACAACTCGCTTAGTTAAATTAAGGTTGTTTGCATGAGCATGGATAGAGGTTGTTTACTGGAGTATAGGTGATGATTTACCAGTGGCTACACCGCAGGAAAACATAACTTCTTTTCTTTAGCAGCCATGAATGGCCAATCACTCCTCAGGCATGCATGGACTTTAGTGAACCCCTGGCAACATAGGATGGAGTGTTGATGGGCTCAGTTGTGCAAGGAAACCACAGTGATCATGAGTGTAATGGCCGTGTTGTGTCCAGAGACAGCATTTCATAGCATTTCTCCTCACCCCCCAGCTCTTAGCTTTCTCTCAGCCCCCCCTCTTCCTTGATGCTCACTGAGCCTTACAGGTAATAGTAGAGATGTTCCGTTCAGGACCGAGCACTCAGCAGTCATTTATCCTCAGCACTTTTGCCAGCTGTGCACCTCTGTATTAACCTCTTTCTACAGCAAAAAAGAAACTTCTGGGTTGATGTTGAAATCATCTATGGGTACAAACATAAACATTTAGAAGGCAATTTGACAACCTGTCCTTTTAGCACATCATTAAATGTTGGAAGAATCTGCATTTCTAGAAAGTTCCTGGGTGGTGCTGATGCTGTCATTACAGTGATCTCTCTGTGTTAACCACTGTCTCAGAGGTGAGAGCCTAAATCAAGGTGGATTCTGAATTGGATGTCTTGGGTCAGTCAAGGTCAGAGAGTGAGATCGAGGTCTCAACTAGCTCATGGAAGCAGACTGGTAAACACTAATGTGTAAATTGAGACAACTTTAAAACCGTTTATTGGATGTATTTGTCTCTTTCTTGCTCTTCATTCAACTAACCATATGCTTACTTTCCACTGGCAATTGCTATTTAAATCTCATTGATAGCAGATGTTCCTCACCCTACTATCTCAAAGTTAATTTATGGTCCACAAAGCCTGATGGAGTGTTCTCTAACCAGGCTGGCTTCCCACTGTCTCTCCTACCCCTTTGTGTAGCCGTACTTTGTCTTGCAGATCTCAGAAAGGAAGCTGCCTTCACATTCCTCCATCTAGAACATTACTGGGTCTTTGCCTAGGCTGTGCTTTTCCTGGCTGATCCTTACCCTTCTTTAATTTCTTTTGTCTGTCTGCCCTTTGCTGCTATGCTATTCTGCTATGAACTTTCTCAGGGTCCTTAGCAAACCCACCTTGATTTATATCGTCAGTGCCTAGGACAGGGCTTATAACAGACCACTGTCAACCAGGCAATGTTTGCTGTGTGAATAAAGACACTCCAGGGAGGGGGCCTGGCTGGGACAAGGGGCATAGCAGGAGTGGAAGAGGACCAAGAGAAGGTAATGGTGATGAACATGAACAAAATACATTATACACATATATGAAATAGTCAATAAATATAAACAGGCAACAAAAATAGAATTCTCAGAAAGGAAAATGATTATAGTGTAATAGTTGTCCAAGTGTTTAAAATTTAAAAAGAAGGAAAACACAGAGAATATAAATTTTAAAAAGCAGCAATGAAGGAATGTCTAATTTCTGTGCACCATGACCAGAGTTAGAGAGAGTGGGAATGGGAGGCAGGAGCAGGTAGGCAAAGATAAAGCAAGCATAATGATCTCAAAAACCCCAAGTCAGCTCTCAGCATTCCCACTGCACCCTCAGGACTTCTGCATTTTAGCAAAATGGCAACTCAGCTTAGGTGGAAAAGAAAGTCTTTAAATAATACGTGCTATTTTTGTTGGGTAAAGATCAAGTTTTCAGGCTTTTCTTTTTTGGTCAGGACTGAATATCACTTCATAGAGTAGGTACTTATGTAAGATAAATTGACAGATGAATAGATGGACAGATAGATAAATGTTTAAGGAGAGGTAGATGGCAGCTCTATGATAGACAGACAGACAGACAGATCAATGATAGGTGGAGAAGTGGTATAGATACATTGAAGGTATAGATTTATGGTTGCTAGATACATAAATAGATGATATATATGTAGGTAAGTGGTATAGATGACAGATAAATGATAAATATGAGATACATATAGATAGATGGTAGATCGATACATGTGGATGATAGGATGCATTGGTGAGTGGATGGATAGACAATGGATGCATGAATGAGTGGGCGGATGGACATAGTGATAGATGATAGCTAAATCATAGAAGGTCTAGACAACAGATGGTATCCATGAAAGATAGATCTAGAAGAGTGGATAACTGCATGGACAGATGAACAGGCAGGTGATAATGATGGATGAATGGATATATAAATGTCGTCCCTGTAGGCCAGGCCACCATATCACATTGTGTTTTCTGTACCATCATCAGCTGCCTTGGGCTAGAGTTTGATTTTACTTTTCCTGTGGATGGGCAACATATTCCAGAGTTTTGCTGTGTGCCCATCCCGCAGGGACCTGGTTCTGAAGTGGAATAGGATCAAAAGGTGTTGTGTATACCTGAGCCCCAGTAATCTTCAACAAACTGCTTAGCCTCAGTTTCTTATTTGTCAGATTGGAACTTTTTGTCTGCCATTCTCAACTCTGACTCTAGGATGAACTCTGGGTCTCATGTTAGAGGTTGGGAGGGGAGAGGACAAATGGTCGGGTAGCTTGATGCCACCACGTTCAGTGCAGAATGAATGCACTTCTTTTCTGTCTGCCTTTCCTTTCCTTTCCTTTCTTCTCATCTTTTCATTGTGTGGTATGAATGCATATTCATATGTGTGTGGGCACACATGTATGTGCAGGTGTACATATGTGAGTAATCATGTGGAAGCCACAGGAGAACCTCAGTTGTCTTTCTAAAGCATCTTATCTTTCTCTCATTGAGATGGGATCTCTCATTGGCCTTGATCTCACCAATCAGGCTAAACTGGCTGACCATTAGCTCCAGGGATCCTCCTGTCTCTGCCTCCCAAAACTTGGGATTATGGGCATACCACCAAACTTGGCATTTACATAGATTCTAGGGATTTGAACTTGGGTCCTCTTGCTTGCAAACAAGCACTTTACTGATAACCAACTCCCCAGGGACATACGCTTCTGTACATTAAACCAACCTGGCTTCTTAGGGTCTATTGAAATGTCAGGCTATGGTACAAGGTGGTGTTGGACACCCACATTGCTTCTGCTGCTTCTTCTTTTTTTTTTTTTAACAACATGACTCTTATAAGGACAGGTTTGTGTGATCATATAATGGCTCTTGTCATTTTAGTGTTGCAATCAAGGATGAAAAACAAAAGTACTTTATGTGGAAAATCAAATAAGATGAGAATCTATTTCAAAACCCAGAGTTCAAGGCTGTCTGTGGTATAATACAGATATATCGATAATCTAGTTATGACAGTTTACCTCATTGACTTGAGTGCATCCAGCTCACTGATCTTCATTCAAGATCACACTCAAGCTGTATAACCGTGGGCTACACACAGCACCACCCAGACCAAAGCCTTATAGATTGGTTTCCTAATGTAATGCACGAGTCTAAATTGATTGCAGACAAACATAAATTTAGTCAAATCTTTAATGCACTCCATTAAGCTATGAATAAGACTTTAAAGCTTTGTCTTGGATACAGAGTAGCAGGGTCTGGATGGAGTGAAACAAACTGCAAGCAGCCAGACTAGAAAGTTACTTCTGGTCCTGGCATTTATTCTCAACCGTGCATCATCTGAAATGGTTAACTTTCAAATATATATTCTGTCAATTAAGTTCAATTATCTGTCTCTATAAAATGATAAACTTTACACAAGTGGGCTGGCTTGGCTTCCTTGTCCAGTGAGGCTAGACCCTCTTACACTGCCCATGGTCCCAAGCCTTCGCATTCTTCATCAGTTACACCTGGACACCCATTGTTCTGGCTTCCAATTATCTTATGAGATGCAGACAGAAGGGCAGCCACTTTTATCACCTCCAGATTAGGTGGGGGAAGTATATTCCAACAACTCTGCTAGATAGTTGGCAAAATCTGTGTGGTAACAGAAAGGCAAAGTTTAGAGTGAGGAATGTAACTCTGTATTTTCAGATTAATTGAACTAATAAGGAAGTCCTTTCGATGGAAATTTTTATGTGAACAGGCTGCTGAATCCTATTCTACACTGTAACCAAGATCATATACTCAGAAATCGTAACTGGGTTTATTGCACTAAACTGACTGGCCAGTGAGCTGCTGGGATCCTCCTGTCTCTGCCTTCTCTGTGATAAGACTCCAGATATACACCACCACATCTGAAATTTTCATGGGTTCTGGTGATCTGAACTCAGGTTGAATTATAATGTTACAAATACTTTTTAAAAGGGTTATTTGCATGTGTGTGCATGTGTGCCACACACACATATGCAAGGGTCTCTTGCCACTACAAATAACACCAGACACATGCATTACTTTTTGTGTCCAGCTTTACATGGCTGCTGCAGACTCGAATCCAGGCCTGCAGGCTATAGGAGTGCCATTCCTGAGCCATCTCCCCAGCCCCTGTTGCAAATACTTTAATGAGAGGTTCCAAGGGTCTTCTTTGGCTTGACATGAGTCTGTCCGGCTGGGGAAGAGACAAATGGGAAGACTGTGAAGAAATAGGAAGCCTTGCTACATTTTGGAAAGATGGGGAAAGATGATTTTCATCTCTGTTAGCCAGTGTGGTAGCCATGGGTATTGATGACTGGTCCCAGGTGACATGATCTATGAAGGCAAAAGCCATAGTGACTCTTGAAAAACTTAGTAGGAAAAAGAGAGGCTACGAAATTGCTTTCCTTCCCAGCATGAAACACATCTCAAACATGTTATCAGAGACAGGTTGAAATTACACATGAAATTTCATTGCATGTGTAATTGAGTTAAGTAAGGTGATTAAAAATCGACTTCACCTGCTTGTATTTTTTGAATGTGACTAAAATTTATTACCATTAAATATGTAGCTTACATTATATATTTTCCGTGGTTAAACCTGCATTATGGAGAGGTCACAGTTAATGTTTCTTTCCTTGCTTGTGTTTCTATATCAAACTTAAAATATAAGAAACTGACAGTATTGTATGACGGATTTCAGAGATGGGCAAACACATGTCCTGGATGTAGCATGTGAGAGTCTAACCTCTGAGCCTCACCTATCTTGTTTTTTAAGTGAAGACAGTAACTATTTTGGCCTCACAATGTTGTCCTGAATGAAGCACATGAGGGAAATAGGCATAGGGTTTATCACAGAAACTGGCATAGAGAATGATTATAACTATTCACCAGCGTTCTTGCTTGTATCTCTAGACCTACTGGATGCATTCATATACTTTTTAAAATTCTGGCCCATTTATAATCCAGATCACTGTGTCTATTGTTATTAGAGTCTACTTGCAAGCCTACCTCTGTAGCCGGAAGGTCAAACTTTCCCTACTTAGATGTATTGGTGAAGATTTCTAATCTGGTTCCCCCTTTTCTGCTCGTTTTTCAGGCTGACCCACCTCTCACTGACTCATTTCAATTTCAGAGCAAGGATTTTTATACCAGTTTATACTACAAAGCAAGCCATAGATCCTTATCTGCTCCTATTGTTTGTCTCCTACCTGGACACTGGGTCCCACTTTCTGCCCAGATCTGAGACACTTAGTTCATACAAGCATTTGTGGGAAGCTTCCAGAAGGAATATATAGAGAGACCAAAGAAGACAGCCAACACAAAGGCAGAAAGGAAACAATTTCCCCTTCCCCCCAAGCAGTCTTTCTCTCTGTCTTTCCTGTTGGCTTGTTTCAAAGCTATGCTATGTTCAGCCTGTGGTGACTACAAGGTACTTAGCAGCTTTGTAGATGTTTCCCCCCAAAGAACAACTCTCCTCCCCACCCTGGCATAACACAGCACACATCTAAAGCATCACTCAATTTCCATATTCAGAGAAATACATTTTCTGCTTGTTCTGTGAAATTCAGCAACAGGGAAGAGGGGAAAAAAAGTAAAACTTTGTGGAAACGTAGCCTCCCTCCAGAGCAGGCTTCCTGACTCAATCACAATTAGTGCTGAGCCACTCAGAGCTGCACAAGATGAACTGTGGGAACGGAATCCCAAGTGCAAATTTGTGATGGCACAGGTGACTAGGGGTTTCTCATTTCTATGCAAGAATCTTGATTCATTTTTCCTTAATTATTTCTCTCTCTCTCTCTCTCTCTCTCTCTCTCTCTGTGTGTGTGTGTGTGTGTGTGTGTGTGTGTGTGTGTTGCCTGCACACAATGTGATGTATGTTCTCTGGGTGAACATATGCAGAGGTCAGATTTCCTCCCCTATAATCCTTCTACCTTATTGTCCTAAGACAGATATTGGGAGCCCCAACAGGCCTCCCATCTCTGCACCCATCCCCAGGACTCAGATTGCAGTCATGTGCTGATATATTTTTTTCTGTGGGTGCTGGGTATTAAACTCAGGTTCTCACACTTGAACAGCATATGCATATGCTCTTACCCACTGAGGCATCTCCCCCAGACCCTGGGAATTGTTTTATCACAAAAAATGCTTATTTTCTTGTTGTTTTTATCCAGCAGCTGTTACTAAGTGATTCCAAATCTTCTCTTGACTTAAGATAATATTGGTTTTATTCCTTTCCATCAGATCAATATGTTACTTTGCTTATCTTATTTTTAGATTTACTGACTGGTCTCAGGGTAGCAATTTCAAAGGGAAGAAAGAATAAAATTGGTTTATATTTCAAAGCATGGGCTGAGGTTTGAAAAGGGGAACTCTTGGAAATTAATGAAGGATAGAATTTCACAGACCCTTCTTGATGACAGATGGGCCTTGGGGAGAGTTTGTTCTTGGGGGAGCTGTGGTATGTAAGTGCTAATGGTCCCTCTGCCTCCAGGAAAGGGACCCTCAGCCTAGTGGGCACAGGAAGCCAACCCTGGATGCATGAACATAGCTGTTATTAATGAGACATTCAGAAGGAAGCAGTCACTACCAACTTTCAGCTCCCTGGAATTTCCTAGAAAATCAGATTTTAAAATGTAAATTAATTTTACTCATCATTCTAGTATGGCTCAATTTTAGGGAGGGATGGAGCATGTCTAAAAATGCAAATTCTGCTACAACATATCAGCTCTTGGCAGGGAACTTATGTCAGTTTCTCGGCTTCTTGAAAAAAGAGAGGAAGCATCTTGGAGATTCCTTAGACTTCTTTTTCCCCCTTGTTTTATCAATAAAGTCTCATTATAGCAGTGATTTCAGTTGTTCACGGTCTAGACAGCATCTTTGCAAGAACTATAGAAACTGCAATGATTAGAAAGCAAGAAATGAACCTACAACGTAATGTGCAGGCAATGTTTCTCCTACATGGAGGCTGCTGGCAGCATAGACCCTTCTCTGCAGGGCCTGTCTACACTGCAGTTCAATGCCACAAGGGTAATGATTATGTCCTGGCTGGACTTGCAATGCCCTTTACATTTTTAAACATTTTTAATGTATTTTCCCAAATGAGGTGGAAGAGACAATCCTCCTAAAGGTGCTGAAGAAGAAGCAGACATACTCTACAGATAGTTACAGGTGTGCACACCACACATATATCCAAAAGACATTCTCAGCAACCATGGACCTTTGATTTTGCTTGCCCTGAAATTGTATGCAAAAATCAGTGTTGTGAAATAAGCTTCTTTTTTCAACCAATGGGAAACTACTTCAGATTTGACTTCAAAATATCACCAGATACTTCTTCTTTGTACAGACTTTCTTTAAAATATAAATCCTGTTTCATCCAATATGGCTATAGTGTATGGGTTACATTTTTAAAAAAAATAACAAAAAGACAAAAAAGCAGATTTATGGCCAACATAAAATATTTTCTGGATACACAGGCAACAATGAAAACATTTTTAAAATTAACAGGCATCAACAGGTATAAATACACTGTCGAAAGCATTTAATGGTCTTTAACACAGCCAACTCCCCCTGAGCTTGAAGCAGCATTAAATTCTCTTTTGCTGGTGGCAAAAGAAGCTGTCAAGCACAACATTGAAAAATTGGTACCATTTCCTGGCCTGTGAGCACAGAACTGAGGGGCTAAATATTTGATGGGTTTTTGTTTATTTATTTATTTTTGTTCTCATGCTGGTTTTCTCTCCCTCCTCCTCCTCCTCCTCCTGCTTCCTCTCTCTCTCTCTCTCTCTCTCTCTCTCTCTCTCTCTCTCTCTCTCTCCACCTCCCCCCTTAGGGTTGATTGTTGTGACCTTGGCTGTTTGCTGGATGCCCAACCAAGTCCGAAGGATCATGGCTGCAGCCAAACCCAAGCACGACTGGACCAGGTCTTACTTCCGAGCATACATGATCCTCCTTCCCTTCTCCGACACCTTCTTCTACCTCAGCTCGGTGGTCAACCCGCTCCTGTACAACGTGTCTTCGCAGCAGTTCCGCAGGGTGTTCTGGCAGGTGCTCCGTTGCCATCTGACCCTGCAGCACGCCAACCACGAGAAGCGCCTGCGGGCCCATGCCAGCTCCACCATGGACAGCGCCCGCTCCTACCGCAGCCCTCTCCTCCTCCTAGCTTCCCAGCGCAAGTCCTCTGTCAGGAGAACTAAGAAGGTTTTCTTAAGCACTTTTCAGCCCGAGCCCCAGCCTGATGCTAAGCCCCAGCAAATAAGTCTAGAATCACCACAGACCAATGACTCGGGGACCATCTCAGCCACTTCTGCTGAAGCGAATGGGTTACAGGAGCACGAAGTATGAAGGTCAAGTTCAGAAGCCTTGAGCAGGGAACCGGGCCTCCCCCACCACCCACAAAAGCAGCACCTCCCTCACACAGCAGTCACAACATAAACTAGACCTCTATCAGAGACAGAAGGGAAGCCGGAGGCTTTGGGAAGGGCACGTGCACACTGTGTGGCTTCTAAGTGCTGGTTGTGCCTGTCTGGCTTTCACGATGGGAACACGGATGGGGATGCTGAACTTCTTCTGCTCCACGCCCGTCCTTCAAGTACACACTGAAAATTCAGACTGAATTTATTCAGAGCTTACAAGACTTGGTATGCGAAGCTCTTTCATTATTTGCAAAAGAACAAAAAGACTTTCGTCTCTACCCAGAATAAAAGAACCCCAGGAAGAGACGTGGGGAAGTGGACAGCAGGGCCTGAAGAACAGTGCAGGCTGGGGTGGCATCTCCTTCAGCTTCAGCAGTGTGCCAAGAAGAGAGCTAATTTGAGGAGCAGAATGGTGGTGGGAAGCTCTGGTCTGATGGCCGAGGCTGAGCTGCCTCTTTTCTTGGGCCTTGGCCCATTGCAAAGAGGGGTGTTGCAGCAGCTGATGCACACCGAGTTCAGTTTCCCAGGGGAGCAGAAGGACTGGTACCCAGCCGAGGCGATGAGACAGGCCGCCGATGAAGCACACGACTTGCGGTACATGATTCCTGCAACACAGACCCAATGCAACTGGTTAATGCCTGCTGGCCACACGCAGCCCAGCTAGTCCTGTGTGTCCAATCCAAGTGAACAGCTCTTCCTTATCTCCTCCCACAGTGAGAGAGACTTAGGGGGTGGGACCATGAAGCTGCTCCGGGGCATGGATTTTCCCCAAATACACACACAATCTTTGGTGAATGTAAAAGTCACCATTTCACTACATTTGACAGAATTGTTCCGGAAGCTATTTTAGTTACTGATATCAGTGAATAAAGAGCTGCTAAAATCAAAGTCTATGTTTTTGAATGTGTATATGTGTATGCATATGCATGCATGATTGTGTGTGTATGTGTGTGTGTGTGTGTGTGTGTGTGTGAGAGAGAGAGAGAGAGAGAGAGAGAGAGCCAGAGAACAACCTCAGGTTTTTTAGGAATGCTTTTCATCTCTTTTTGAAATGGGGCCTCTCATTGGTCTAGAGCTCGCCAATTAGACTGCGCCAGTGGGTCACCAAGCTCCTGGAATCCAGCTGTCTCTGCTTTCCCAGTGTTGGGATTACAGAAACATATCACCACACTGGCATTGACATGCTTGCTTGAGATGAAACAGATCCTTATGCCTGAAAGGTTAGTACTTTAACAACTGATCTATCTTTCCCCAGCCTCAAATTCTCTGTTTTCATACCTTCACATGGAAGACATTTTTATTGTCTTTGTTATTATTGTTGAAACTTTTACACAAGGAGGGCCACACAAAATATACCTAGATCTTATCTCTGTTATTACTCTATAAGTGGCCACAGAGCAATGACTTCAAATATGAAATCATGAAATCCTAGTATTTTCTCAATAAAGACCAACTCCCAAAGGGAATACTTCCAATTGCTTCTACAGGGGCTCTGTTGTTTTCCATGTTTTAGGGGTTCACTGGTTTTAGGGATTAGGTGACCAAGCTGACAAGTATGCCCAGGACAGCTTCATTCTCAGGGAAGTATCTTTGGTGGTGATCAGTGATTCACACAGTGTGGGCACAGAAAAGAGTTTCCCGAGAAGACTTTGGGGTCATCGTAAGGAGCTTGTATCTTGTCCAATGGCATCAGTACAGCCATCAAAGGAAGGTGTCCTGGACCATCATGTGACTTCATAAAACAGAGTAATAGTAATTGTAACAGATAGTAGTAGTGCTAAGATGATAATAGTATTATATAGTATAATAATAATGATATATATCATAATGTAATAAATAATATTAACAGCCAGGTGTCTGAGGGTTTTCCTGAATGCCAGACACTATACAGATGGCTACCATATGCTGGCTTTTTTCTGACCAGGCTTCAGTCTGTATCTCACATGCTATGCCCCACAAAGACCCATGTGGGAAAAGGCTTGATTCCTACCATGGTACTATTGGGATTTGGGCTATTGCAGGGGACCTTGACCATGTTCTGAAAAGGACAGTGACTCTCTAGCTCATTTCTCTGTCTTTTCTTGCTTGCTGGTCATTACACGAGGAGCAGTCCTCTTCCATATGCTACTGCCATGACAAGCTATCTCGTCACAGGCCCATGGCCAGGGATGGAAACCCCTAAAACTGTTCACCAAAATCAACCTTTCCTGGGGCTGGGGAGATGGCTCAGTGGATGAAACGCTTGTCAGGCATCCATGTAAATTCTGGGTGGGGGTGGGGGCCCTCCTGGAATTCCAGTGCTCAGGAAGTAATGACAGAGGCTTCCCTGGGCAAGCTTGCTAGCTAGTCTAGCTGAATCAGTAGACTCTGGGTTTAAGAGGGAGACCCTGACTCAGCAAAATAAGGTGGACAGCAATTGAGGAAGAGAGCAGACATCAACCTCTGGTCTTCATACACATGAGCATGCACTTCTGCACACACATGCACCCACACACATATGAACATGCATACGTGTATGCACACACACCATACATACACATTCAAAAACAAAAATAGCTTTTCTTCATCCTAGGTTGACTGCTTTAGGTACTTTATTATAAATATGCAAAACTAACTAATGAAAGCAACTCTACAAGGGAGGTCCATCTGACCATCTCCATTGCATAGATGTCAGGAGCCAGACAGCAGGATTTCTCTACTTGCGAAGGACACATTAATATACAGTAGGATGGCAGGATCTGGAACCAAGCATCCTGACACCTCCTGCTAAGTGTAACACAGCATAGGACAGTGGTCAGCTGCTTTTTTTAATGTGAAATGACCCCAGTGGGCTCATATGTTTGAACACTTGCTTCCCAGCTGGTGGAGCTGTTTAGGAAGGTTGTACACAGTAGCCAAGGGCATGGATGGGAAAAAGGGGGTCAGTTGGGGTGAGCCTTAATGTTTGGTAGCCAGACCCTGCTTCCTGTCTGTCATAGTCAGTCATGGGGAGGAAAGTATTTATTGAAGTAACAGACCCAGGGGAAGTTAAGGAAAAAGGCTGGCTCCCTTTTCCAGAAGCAAGCAGAGAGAGAGAGAAACCCACCACCAGCACCTCAAGCAAACATTGTTAACTCACAAAAATGCAGAACTGCCAGACTGGGGTTCCAGCTTTTCTTTTACATATCTATCCCTAGTATTTTGCATCCAATTTGAAATACCTCAGGGCTAGACCCCAGGAGGCCAGGCCAAAGTGACACTTCCTCCAGCCAGATGGCTAAAGACAATTCACAATTATAATAAATTCTATTGGGGGGACATTTACTCAAAACTACCACACTGTCTGTGCTCTGTCTCCTGACTGCAGATGCAGTGTGACCAGCTGCCTTGTGCTTCTCTTGCCATGCCTCCCCTGCCAGGATGAACTGCATCTCTTCTTAAACTGTGAGACAAAAATAAACCCTTCCTCTCTTTCAGTCATTCTTGTCAGGCTTTTTTCCCCCCAAACCAACAAGAAAAGAAATGGAACAATAGCCAACTAACCATGAAAAGAGTGAAGTTTGTGAAAGGATGTTTACTCTGAAGACAGGTTTTGTTGTGTGTGGATTTGGAGAGATAAGATGGAATAGTGACACTAGCCTCTGAAGTGAACAGTCTTAGTCGGCTTGCTGCTCCTTGCAGCTGAGGGATGTAACACATCCCACCAGCAGCCAGGTACCTTTACCAGTAATTGCTGGCAAGTGTTTGGCCAGCTGTGGTTTAGGCTTGCAAGCCTCCATGAGAGCTGCCAGTTTGAGTGTACTGAAGCAGTAAAATGAAACTGCCTGAAACAAGGTGGGAGGCAAAGAAGTGCTTTTCCTTTGCCTTAAAACATGCAATTTTATGTCATTTTTTTCTATAACTGCATGCTTGTAAGGATTGATTTTGGAGCACTGCTAGAAATTTCTAGAAGGTGGATACTCAAGTAATATAAAGCTCACATAGAGAGGATTTGTATTTGTGTTTGTATGGGAGGCTGTGTTTGAATTCCCAGGAATGCTCTTCAGGCATCCTCAACTTTCCTATCTATTCTCTCTACTAAGAAATAAATTTTTTCTCACTGTTTTCTCATTCTTAAAGTTTTGAAGTAATAAATGTCACTTACCAGTTGAACTATAATGAACTTATTTCCCTTAAAGCACATTACAATTTTTAAGATATTTATTGAATATGTTTTCCATTGTGAAACATTCAGGTAGTAAGGTAAGGTGGAAATGCCCCCTTGATCAACACCACCAATCCCAAGTCCTTCGGATGCACCTTTGAGTGAGAGACTTTGTCTCCAGAAAGGTAGACCCAACTTGAGAAGTGACACTTGACATGTTTGTCTGGCATGTGCACACTCACAAAAATGTGCATATGCATGCATAAAAAGATGCTTTGAACAAACTCAAACAGGTTTTACTTTCTTTTTAATTGAATCTTGCCAGCAAAGATAAGGTGGTGCTTTTGGTGAATATGGAATGGGGTGATGGGAAGTGGGCCAGGGCCGACGGAAACTAAAGAGCATTTGGGGTCCATTTATCCACAGTAGATGCCTGGGAATGAAGAGAAGGGCCAAGAAGTATCAGAAGGGGTCTTGGGGAATATTACTTATCATTATATTTGTGGGTTGAATATGTAATGGCCCTTGAAAGTACATGTGCTGAGTGCTTGGTTCCCAGCATGTAGTGCTATGTTGGGAGGTTTTAGAAACTTTAGGTCATGGGATCTAGCTGAAGGTTTCCTAAGTACTGTCTGCCATGAGGGGAACAGCCTCCTCCACACATTCACACTGCCTTGATGTTCTTCCCAAGCACATGGACCAAGTAACCATCATCCAAACTCTGAAACTGGGAGCCAAAAAAAAATCCTTCTTTTATTTCCTTTCTCGGGTATTTCAGTCACAGGTATGCAAAAGTAACTGATACACCCTGCAAGGAGAATGTGATTAATATCGCAGAGCTGCCAGGGAGAAAATTCCCTTGGAAGTCAAAGCATCCAGTGATGGTAGAAAAGGTGAAGAAAGCCAGCAGAGAAGATATAAGTAGACCAATGCAAAAATGGGTCCAGAGGAAAGTGGATAAAATGCATCAAAGTGGGGAGGGCCCAGTGAGAGTCCAGAACTATGACTGCTTCCATCACTCACATGCTTACCAGAATAAATTCCAAGTGGAGATATGAGTTAAATATTGAAAAAAATATTACCAGAATAAATTCCAAGTGGAGATATGATTTAAATATTGAAAAAAAAATAGTCACGGGGCTAGGGAGATTGTTCAGTGGATAAGACAATACACAGAAAACAAAACCAATCACATTGAACAAGTTTTCTTGATATGTGAAAAGGTTCTGGCAGTTATTAAGGAATCCATAAAAACTAATCAATCAGTAAGAAAAAATGGAATAATACTCCATCAGAAAAGTGAAGATTTCAAATGGACAGTTTCCAGACAAAGACATAGGATGACCTTGGGAGACATGAAAAGATCCTCACCCACCCCATCCTAAACAGGTGTGCAAATTAAAACTTGCTTGAGGTACATTTTTTCATTTATCACTTGGGCAGAGATCAAAAAGCTTGTTAGCACCATGTTCCTGCCTTGGAAACAAGCCCTTTCCCACGCGATGGTTCTCAGAGTGGACAGGTGTGAAGTCCATGCAGGCAAGGTGGTAACAGCTTTCATATTACAAATGCACACACTCCTTGACCCACGAACTCCACTTTGATGAATTTCTCTTGCATTTACACTCAGACAAAACATCCATATCCATTGCTCATCAAAGAGTGGTTTCAGTATCATGAGAGGAAAGTTGCTATCCATGACTAAAGAGCTGGTAGGCACCCCATGTATGACCCCCACAGTGGGAGTCCATCCAGCTATAAATATAAGAAGGGAAAAGCATAACTGGGCATTTCTTTGTTTTTCACCCTCTAGTCTCCTTCTTACTATTTAACAAATGAACTTATACTACTCACTAGGTTACAGAGGCGTTTTAAGAGCTTTATGAGTTATTAACTCTTTGTAATAGCTATTAATTTTTTCAGGTTGGGAAACTGAGGCAGACATTGAAATAATTTGTCTCAAGCTGTACAAGTAATATGTGCCAGGGCTAGAATTCAAACCTGGGAGGCTCATTTTAGAATTCATACTTTTCTATTTGATTGCCTATTATATTACCAAATGCTTGCATTTGGGGGGAACAGTGAAAATTGCATTCATATATATGTATATATGTATATATACTATATATACATATATATATACATATATATATATGATATCTCAGGAAAAACCCAACAAATAGGTAATATTGACTGTTTTTTAAAAGGTTGTTTATGGGCTGGAGAGATGGCTCAGCAGTTGAGGCACTTGCCTCCAGTGCCTAGGGCCCAGGGTTTGGTTCCCCAGGTCCCACGTGGGCCGGACCCACAGGGTGGTAGCTGTGGTGCACTCTCTCTCTCTCCTTGAAAATGAATAAATAAAATATTTTTTTAAAAAAGTTGTTTATAAGGAATATTGGTTGTTATTGGGTGGTCATAAGGCTAGAGAAAACAGACTGTTTCATATTTGACAATAGAACCAAGAGAATGAAGTACCTATTTTAAAATGACCTTTGAAAATAACATCACTAGCTAGTCATTTTAATCAAATAGCTTCTCTTTCTCAGCATGGTACAAGGCTCTTCTGGCTGTGCACATCAGACACTCCTGAGAGTGAACACACTCTCAGAAGAGGAGTCGGTCATAGTGCGGTTCTCCATAGCCTGACACTCAGGTTCATAGGGCAGGGGACTTCTTGTCGGTCTGTCTTTTCTTTAGCCCAGCTCCAGGAGCTCAGATCTGAGCCTGAGAAGCAAGGCTGTCAGCAAAACCAGAAAAGGCCTTCTCATTGGTGGCTGGTAAGAGTGTAAACCAGCATAAGAGCTGACCGATCTATAATAGATGTGCATATCTTGCAGATCATTGTGGGGATTAAACCCAGGGTTTTATGCATGCTGTTGTCACTGAGAAAAACCTCCAGCTCTATAATAATTTGAAATGTACAATTCCAACAGCTCCATTTCTCAATATTTATACATAGAAACAAAATACACTCTTATAGCCTTAATAGAAAAAGGTATGTTTATGCTATGGGATATTAAGCAGCAGTTAAAAGGAAGTCACAGTGCTGCAGGCTGATGGGGAATGCTCTCAATGAGGGGAAAAATGACATTTAAGTACACTATGTAAGAAAAACACAAAGCAATGCAATACTTGCACTGGTAGTGTCTTAGGGGGATATCTGTGCATAGCTCATTGTGTGTGTTTATATTTCTAAGTAAAACAATTATAAGAAGTTCAGAAAATTATTCATTCAACAGTGTATAGTCCCTTTAGGGGCAGATGATCCAGGAATCACTGTTGCATGTTTTCTGGTTTACTTTCGGCATATGTATTTGTGTATTCTGTGAACATGTGTGTACATGTGTGTTTGTACATATGTGGGCACAAGTGTGTGTGTGTGTGTCTCTCTCTCTCTCTCTGTGTATGCGTGTGTGTGTGCGCGCGTGCATGTGGAGGCCAGAGGTCAATGAAGATGTCTTTACCTTCCACAGGGCCTCGGACTGAACCTGGAGCTCACCTATTGTCCTGTCTCCATTTCCCTACATGTTGCTGATGTGTCTGCTTTACATAGATTCTGTGGAGATGAACACAAGGTAAGCACTTTACCTGCTCAGCCATCTCCTAGGTCGCCAGGAACCACTTTTGACTTATAGGTAAAACATGAATGTTTTACAGTGGGAATATAGTCACAGATAGATTGCATCTGTAAGTTACAAATTAACAGAAGTGAGAAATATAAACTGGGTGAGCAACTTCTCTGCCATCTCAGACTTGGTGCATGCAAGTGGTGTAGGCAGGTGAATTGGTCCAACCCCACCATGGGCAGCATGCAGCCCTGCCTCAAGACAGGCTTTTCTGTGTCATTAGATGACCTGAGCAACAGTGTGGGCAGGCAAGGAAGTGTGGGCACAGATCATCATGGTGCGTTTCTCTGCATTTGGCTGGCTGGCTATTGTGGATTAAGGCAGGAGAAGGTAATGGTGAAGAACAGGAGTGAGACACATTTTGGAGCTTTCTACAAATTGATGAGATATACTTCCTGTCCCTCCTCTGCATAATTTTTCTCTGGTGACACAGTACTGTAACTGTTCTCTCCATGATGAAATTTAGGGCCCCTGAAAATAAAAGCAAGGAGTATCCTTGAGCATGTTGGCATCCACCTTGCTAGCGGCCACAAGGATCAT
Source organism: Zapus hudsonius (assembly GCA_004024765.1). Lineage (NCBI taxonomy): Eukaryota > Metazoa > Chordata > Mammalia > Rodentia > Dipodidae > Zapus > Zapus hudsonius. Next base: position 46,761 of record PVHP010005602.1, read on the forward strand.
TCCCTTTCCTAGGAATATAAATGGGATTACTCTCTTTCCTGAAAGATTACAGTTCCTGGAAAGTACCCCCTTTCCAAGAAGCTCTTGGACACCTGGCATGAACCCTGGACAGTTCAGCTCAGCCTGCATCTAGTAAATTCTCAAAACAGATTCCAACCAGAGACACCAGGTTGGCTTTCCCATTTCTGGGGTTCCACTCCTGCTTCCAGAAGTCCTTCTTTCTTTCCTTCCTTCCTTCCTTCCTTCCTTCCTTCCTTCCTTCCTTCCTTCCTTCCTTCCTTCCTTCCTTCCTTCTCTATAATAAAGTCTTTCTCTAACCTTCACCCTGTATGGACTGTGGATTTCATTCATGGAAATTCATAAGACATAAGACCTGGGGGTCACTGATTCAGTGGAGGTTATGTGTGGCTGTGAATGTCCAGCATTCTAACTCCTGAGTTCAGCACAACCAAAAACCAAGATCTGGAAGACACCCCAAATCCCATGTCAGCAGGAAAAGAGATATTGGAAAGAGATATGTGTGCCCCTACCTGTGGCTATCAGATTATATTGAAATAATAGATCCCAATGAATTGGTATTTCCCCAGGAATCTCATACTGGGAGAAAAAGCTGAAGGCTAGTGCTAGCCAGAGGAGAAGCTATCATAAGGTACTAACAACTTACTTATCAGACCACCTTGCAGGAGAGACTGGAGCCCAGACAATGATGATGTGCCTTGCAGGATACTGTTTAGCTATGGATAACTGTGCCCTTTACTTAAACTTAAACCTCATGCCAGGACCTCTTAAAGATAGACCTGGGGGTCACTGGATCTCTTTTTCCTTCTTAACCAAGGTGGCTACATTTCCACTTTCCGCTTTTACCTTGGCTTGTTTCGTTGGCATACTGGGGACAGGTGACTCAGTCTGACTTGTTAGATCTATTAGGGCATGGACTCTGACCCTACCTCCAGTAACAAAATACTTAATTATGTTTGCTAATATCTTTATTGACAGAATTCATTCCCAAGTAGTTAGAGCAATGCCTGGCACACATTGCCTCAGTAGTATTTCTTAAATAAACGAATGAATGAAAGCTGAGTGCTTTGAAGAGGAACGCAGAGGTTCCGCTGGTTTTTGTGGTTCAAAATGGAAGACCTAAACAGATAGCTTCTTGGATCTAAAGATTTACTGTAACCAGGGAGAGAGAGAAAGAGAGAAAAAAGAGAGAGATGGAGAGAGAGAAAGGGAGTGCATGCACCAGCGAAAGAAAGAGAAGGGAGAGAGAAGGGAAGACAAAGGGGGTGGGGTGCATACACCTGAGAAGAAGGAGATCCAGAAAGAGAATGAGTGTGGTGCAGGGAGTGGGTTTTATGGGAAGAGTTGTGAAACTGCTCTACCAGGGAGGGGCCTCAGGTGGTGTGCAGAGGTAGGGACTTGGGAGAAGGGGAGCTTGCCTTCTTTTAGCCCAGAGGCATAGTCAATTATCACACTAGGAGTCAGTCCCAGAGTCCTAGGGTTAACATGGCCAGGATGGCAGGGGACAGAGAGAGGGCCATGAGCATATTCATGACTCAGACTCTAGCACATTCCATGATAGTGTTTTTTATGACAAATTTAACCAGAATTTTCTTTGTAGGATTCTCAGACCCAAGTAGCCAAGATGACATAACACTGAAACATATCACCAGGCCTCAGCAAGAAAGTGCTCTGAGGTGCTGATCTCAGTGGGTGAGAGACATCCATGCTGAGAACTGTAGCTAGCAGACACGGCTGGTTGATGAAGCGCTGGCTGTCTATCATACAGTAGCTGGGCTAATGCCAGTTTGGACCTGTTCAGGTGTTCCACCACCACCCCCCCAGGGACACAGGGATATGTCCTGACAATGCCAAGGAACTTCTCAAAGGTCTAATCTGTTGTCTAGAAACATTGTTCATGGAACACACCATCTCTAAATTAATCCAGATGTTCGACTTTTGAATTCATAATCTTCTTTAGAGTTATGATGACCTCCTGGGGGCTTTTGGTTTAGATGGGTGGCTATGCCTGTTTGCTTTGTAACTGCTGCAAATAGGTCTCCCTGAGGAAGTCATTGCTATTAATCTGCCTTATTTAAGCTGTGAATGAGGGGAATGGCAAGGGAGGGAGGCAAGGGTAAGTAAAATACTGGTTTGGGCTCAGTGGGTAAATGGTTTGCCTTGCAAGCATGTGGACCTGTGTTCACTCATCAGAACAGTTATAAAATTGTTGGGCATGCTAGTATGGTGTTTGTAATCCCAGTGCTGAGAAGGTGGAGAAAAGAAGATCCTTGTGAGAAACTACTTAGCATTGATTGACAAGACACATCTCTGTGTCCCCATGAGATAGAACAAAGGAGCGGGCCCAAACTGGAATTAGCCCAGTCAGTTTGATAGACAGTCCATCATCAATCAGCAGAGCCTGCTAGCTCTGGCCTGAATCTCTCTCACCAAGATCAACACCTCTTAGCATGCCATGCGTTAATGAACTTCTGAAGATTTGTTTTAGCTTTTTGTAACCTTGGCTACTTGAGCCTCATGGTGGATCCCCAGTAAGTCTAACCTACTTGGTGATCTCCAGGCCAATGAGAGACTCTTTCTCAAAAAAGGTTGACAGTATTCTTCTGACAACCACATACATGTACACACACCCCACACATGCACCTCAATGCACATATGCGTTAAAAAGCACTGAGATTACTTCCAGGGAGGCAAGGTCATCCCTACACACCAAAGGCTCCTGTTTCCTGGGATACATGAAAGCAGACCGTGGAGGACTGGTGTTCTGGGGAGTTATGTGGAAAAGGAAGATGGAAATAAAATAGAAGGGACTGGACCATTTGCACTCTGCATCCTGCAACTAACAATATATTTTGAATGAAATGTTTCTAAATAATGTCCCCAAACCACTTATGCACCTTTGTCTACATCCTTTGTTTTACAGACATCAGTCATACAAATCAATTCACGTTAAAAGAATACGTATGATGCCCTCAAAGTGGTCAACACAGTGTTTGTTTCTGCAGCCAGTTATTATTGTCATTGTCATCTGTCCACAGGGCATTTTCTTATCTGTGCCTTCAACTCATAGGGGACAGTGACTTCAATAATCACTGGTCAGCTTGACATTTCCTCCCTTCACCCCTAGCTTTACATACTTATTTATCCTTTACCCTGCTCTTCTTGGACTACATAGTTGGGCCACATCTCAACAAATGTATCAGTTTTGTATTTATGTGGAAGGGGACCAAAGGGAAACGTGGGAATGGTGTGCAAGGAAGGAGAAAGAAGGAAAGCAGAAAAAAATGAAGAAAGCAAGCAAGCTAGTTTTAGAAGGCAATGTGGATGCTGGATGGTCCCTGACTCCTTTACAGTCAGAACTCTGTAAGGCAGCAGGCTTTACAAGGTTGAATTATTGATTACACATGAGGGGAAGAAGAAAGATGGTGTTTTCTCTTTGTTGGACTCCAGTTTTTTTTTTTTTTTTTTTTGTGTGTGTGTGTGTGTGTTTGCTTACTCCTAGCACAGCTGGGTTACCCCAGTTGGAATAGATAGAATAAAAATAAAAAGCAAGTCTAGCCTGAAAGTTGTCTCAGCTTTGGGATTCCGTATTTCTTAGAGTTGAACTGTGGTTCCCAGGCTGGCATTTTGGTCAAGAAATCTGCAATAGGTTGACCTTGCTAGAATCAGGCAGATTCAAACACACACACACACACACACACACACACACACACACACGAACACACACACGTGTGTGTGTTCCTTTGTGTGAGTGTGTGTGCATGACACAATCACAAGCATCTATGTGGAATCAGAGGACAATCTCGGGTGTCAATCCTCACCCTTCTCCTTGCTTGAGACAGAATATCTTTTGTTGTCCACTGTGTTCACCAGGTAGCCGGCTCACAAGCTTCTAGGACTTCTCCTGTCTCTGCTTCTCATTTTGCCACAGGCACACTGGGGTTACAGGTACATGCTACTGCTCTGGCTTTAGGTGGGCTTCTTTCCTTGGAGGACAGTCTCTCTTTGATGCCTGCCCCTCAGAGATTTCAACTGCTGAGAGTGCACAGTCAATTTTAGACCACTTAGTTCACAAGGAAGATGGCCAGGTGAGGAGGACAGGCCACTCCTGCGAATTTGACCATTACCTCCTAAGATGGCTTCTTTCCTTTGTCCCTTTAATACCCCACTGGGGTATTAACATCTACCTGGTGTGCACTAAGTTTCTACCTGAGGAGTTAGCACCCTAATGAGAGTGGTTAGATAGTAAAAATCTATCACACCTACTCAATTTTTATGTTGTATCATGGAAACTACCATATGCTATCTGTGAGTGAGTAGGTTTGGTGTGTTGTAATAAAACTTTACTGACATAAATAGGCTATATTCATCTGCAATGGCCGCTATAACAAAATACCAGATGCTGTGTGGCTTGAAAAATAGAATACTATGTCTCCAAGTTCAATATCAGGCTGCCTGAAAATTTGTTTCTACATGAAGGCTCTCTTTCTGGTTTTTAGACCATGAACTTCTGCATTGCTACAAAGCCTTTTGTTTGTATATATGCAGAAGAAACAGAGGGAAGGAGGGAGGAAGAGAGAGAGGGAGGGGGGGTTAACTCTGGTATATCCCTTCATAAGGCCAGTAATCCTATTGGACCAGAGTCCTGTTTTCATGACCTTATCTACCACATTTACTTGAAAAAGCCTAATTTCTAAATATCACCACATTGGAGATCAAGGTTGTAATATGTGAATTCCAGGAAGGACACAAACTCAGTCTGTAACAGACAAACTAGGCTAAATTTGGCCCAGGAAGCTCTAGTTTGCAGGCTTCTGTTTTGTTCCATCCAAATCCTATCACCTTTACAATGTGCCACATATGCCTGATCTTTCTTCTAAGGTTATATGAGAGAAGCCACCAACGGTTTGAAACATTTGCTTTTGGACAAATATCAAAAGAGGTCTCTCTGGGGTCTACTCAAAGGCAGCTGTATCAAACACCTTGGATAGTTTGGCTACAGGATTTGTGGAACCTTCTCAATGTATTTTTTTGATTGAACCATCTCTTCTGAAAACTTGCTCTTCAGAGCAGATCCAGATGTCTCAGCTTGCTTGGAATCCACAGGAAAGGGGAGCAATGCATGCACAGTGAAAAGGAAAAGAAAGGGGAAGTCACAGCCACCTCCCGTTGGCTGTTCCCAGCTCATACAGAACGAGGTCTGCTGAGTACAACTCACAGCTACTGGGATGTTCTATTTCAAGCCTAAAGTCTGCAGCAAAAGCTGAGCTGAACATCTCCCACCCCTGGGCTTCTGTATCAGCACCCCTGGCTTGTCCCTCTTGGACTTGCTGTTTCACTCTTCCCTTCAGTGTCTCATTGCATCATGAACCTGAAACCACATCATTTGGGAAATAGGGCTACATAACTAGTTCTGTGCCTTGTTTCCTGTAATCTCTCTCTCTCTCTCTCTTTCTCTCTCTCTCTCTCATGTTTACATATGCAGCGTGTTTATCTGGATGCATGTGTGTGTGTACAGGTACGCGCACACACTAGATATCTTCCTCAGTTTCTCTCCACCTTATTTTCTTGAGACAGGGTCCCTGACTAAACCTGGAGCTCCCTGTTTTTCTGTTAGACTGGCTGACCAGTGAGTAACCAGCAATTCTGTCTCTTCCCCATTCATCACAGGGATTATAGGCATGTAGAGCCATGCCTGGCTTTTTTTTTTTTTAGGATACTGGGGGGTCAAATTTGTGTTCTTGTGCTTGCTGAACCATGCCCCTAGCCCCTGAATTATTTCTTGACTTATGAAGCTCAAAAAATGCCATCCATACTCGCTGGCATGCCCAGTCCTAGTGCTGGGAAGGTGGAGAGAGAAGGAACCCTTAGGTGATTCGGTGAGCTCTGGGTTCATTGAGAGACAGTGTCTCAATATTTGGTCATCAGGTAGTAAGTGGAAGTTTTAATAATGAACTGAAATTGTAAATAGTTTTATTGGTAAAAACAACCTGTGGAGAATTACTGAGTGTTAGAATGTAAAGCTGTGGGACCCTGCTAAAAGGCACAGAGGATATAGGGTTAAAGGAAGTTGAGGCTGGCCTGAAACCCCAATAATCTCAAGCTTCTCTGAGCTTATCTGAGATGGGTAGGCATTTTGGCTATCTCCTTCTTTTATCCTAGAAACTCCAGCCCCCCTGTCAGGCCAAAACAAACTCTGATAAGCCTAAGCACTTCCAGGCCTGAGTTTATATACCCCAGCTGTAATAACAAGCATGGGCAATAAAAGTTTAAAGGTCACAGTTCCTCTGCAGCCACTGCCATCTGGTACATGTCTAGAGTCACATAATTCCCACCACTTGGAGCTGAGAAAGCCCCCTCAACTTATCTATGCAAACTAGGCATCCACAGGTTACTGGCCCCTGCCAATCCATTCATGAGACATCCACAGACTACCCTGCCCCTACTAATCTCCTTGCGGCTTATGCCCCTGCCTCTACTTTTTCCTCTATAAAAACAACCTTTTTCTGCATAATAAATCAGAGTTCACTGCAACTGTCTCCTGGGTGGCTATGCCTGTCAGCTCACCGCTTTCCCAAGACTCTGCCCACCCAGCCGTGTGAACGAACTGGGGTGTTAGTGTACAATGACTGTCCAAGGAATCCATGAACCACATAAAAGCAATACTGGCTGAGTACCAAAATGCAAGGCCTTCATGAATTTCTCTCATCAAGTTCTGGGGCTTCTGAAAGGTCTGGAACTTTCCTTCATCGGCCTGTGTTTCTTCTTCTAGAAGAAGGATTTGAGGAGAGGGAAGCAGATGTTTGATCATAATTTTTTGTTATTGTTGTTTTGTTTTTTGAGGTAGGGTCTTGCTCTAGCCCAGGCCAACCTGGAATTCACTACATAGTCTCAGGCTGGCCTTAAATTTACAGAGATCCTCCTACCTCTGCCTCCCCAGCGCTGGGATTAAAACAATGCACAGCCATACCCAGCCTCATTCTACTTTTGAAACAATTCCTTGCCTAACAGAAAGAACATGAATTCTATTGAGTCCAATATACTTAAATTATTGACTTACCTAAGCCTCAGTTTACTCTTGTAGAAATGAGAAAACTGTGCTTTAAAAATAAGGGTTAATCTGACAGTGTTTAAAAATGACTTCCTGTGGCTAGTGAGATAGTTCAATGGGCTAGGAACTTACCATGCAAGCCTGAGAACCTAAGTCCATATCCCCAGTCCCCACACAAAATGTTAAGTATGGAGGTAAAGAGCTCCAGGTTCAGTGAGAGACACTATCTCAAAAATATAAGTTGAGGGGTAGAGAGATTGCTCAGTAGTTAAGGCATTTGCCTGCAAAACCATCAGGTTTTGATTCCCCAGTATCCGCACAAAGCCAGATGTACAAAGTGGTGTATGCATCTAGAGTTTGTTTTCAGTGGCTAGAGACCCTGGTGTGCCCATTCTCTATCTCACTCTTCCTTCCTCCACCCTCTCTCTCTGTTTGAAAATAAATAAAAACATATTTTGAAAAATATATAAGCACTCAGGAGGCAGAGGTGGGAGGATCACCATGAGTTTGAGGCTACTCTGAGACTACATAGTAAATTCCAGGCCAGCCTGGGCTAGAGCAAGACTCTACCTTAAAACACACACACACACTGCATAATATTATGGCTTGAGGGTAAAATGGTCTTCATAGACTTGTGTGTTTGCAGTGTTTGGGAATGTTGTGGAACTTGCTGGAGGAAGTGGGTGACTGGAGGCAGGCTTTGAGGTTTGATAGCCTACCCCACCTCCTGTCCATCTATCTCTGGCTCCTGATTGCAAACATAACGTGTGGATCCAGCCTGTTACTTTTTAATGCCATGATGGAAAGTATCACCTTCAAACTGTAGGGTGAATTCATCCTTCTCTAAGCTGTTTCTTGTCAGGTATTTGGTCACAGAAATAAGTAACTGATATGCATATGGACATGAATATACACACATACAGTACATATACATACACATGCATGCACAAAACAAGAGAGGAAGAAACAGTAACTGAGAAGTACAGATGTTCTGGTGACAGAAAAAATCTAACATGAACCTGCAATAGTTTGTTCCATCTATAAATGAAAAGATGCTCAAAATATTGGGTCATGATGGGGCATGTCGAAAGGTCATAGGAGGTGACCTCTCAGTCAATGCATAAAGCTTGAGCCATGCAGGCAAAAAGGAAATAAACCTTGGTACCACGATTACCACTAGTATACAGTGAATGTCCATCCATGGGTTCATACCGATATGGGCAAATAATTGAAAACATAAATATTCAGAAGATATGGGTAGTTCTTCAAAGTAGATTTCAATTAATAAAAGTCAAGAAAATGAGAGAAACAGAAATTAATATTAGAATATCATAGTAGTAATTAATACCTAAATTACTGGACAAAGTTTGAGGAGAGATAGAGATATTTGTATAATTTCAAATTATCTTCCTTGAGTTATTTATTCATTGCAAAGCTGAAATCAGTGTTTTACAGTGGAGACTACAGAAACTGAATTAAGGGATCAAAGTTAACATCAGCAGTCATAAAATACACTGACAGCATGCACCCCTGGATATGATGCACAGAAAGGCACATCCCCTCTGAGAATTCTTGTCAAAATGCCAAACATCTGACTGACCATGATTAAGCATTAGACAAACCCAACATGAGAGGAGTTATACATAAACCTGACCTAGCTCTTCAGAAATGTCAACTTCATGAAAGACAAGAGAAGAATGAAAAATTTTTAGAGCAGAAGACAAAAAGAAGACATGACAATGAAATTCAAAGTAACTTCCTAGAACAGGAGAAGGAAAACATTGGTGAATCCTAATGTGAAGTGTGATTCTTAGTTCTGATCACTGAACAACTATTATGCAAATTGTTGACATCACTGGAAGCCTGGCAAAGGCTGTGTAGAAATTGTGATGTTGGGGCTGGAGATTTAGCCCAGTTGGAAGAGTGTGTGCCTAACCTACAGGAAGCTCTGGGTTTGATCCAAGCATTTCATATACCAACTGTGGTTGCACACATCCATAATCCCAGCACTCTAGAGGGAGGTAGAGGCAGGAAGATCAAGAATTCAAGTTCATCCTTGCCTACACTGAAAGTTCAAAGTCACTCTGAGCTACACGAGACCCATGTAATTGGTAACTTTCTTGTTGCTATGAGGAAATACTTGACCATTGAAGCAACTTAAGGAAGGGAAGAGGTTTACTTCAGCTTGTAGTTCCAAGGAACATTCCATCATGATGAATAAGGTATAACAGCGGAGCAGAAGGCCAAGTTGGCCACAATGTGGTCACAGTTAGGAAACAGGATGAACAGGAAGTGAGACTGGGCTAGAAGACCTCAAGGCTCACCTCCAGGGACCACTTCCTCCAACAAGGCTCCACCTCCTAAAAGTTCCACAATCTTCCCAAAGAGCCCAGCAGCTGGGGACCAAATGTTTAAACATATAAGTTTATGGGGTATATTTTACTTTCTAACCACAACACCCTGTCTCCAAAAGAAAAAAGAAAGCAAGAAAGAACCTGATATTTAATATTAATATTGGTTGTCAAGTTGATAGGAACTAGCATCACTTTGGAGACAAACCCCTTGGCATGTCCCTGCAGGACGTGTTAGATTGGGTTAATAGAGGAGGGAAGACCTACCCTAACTGTAGGTGGCCTGTATACAATAGGCCAGGGTTTCAGGACTGAATTAAAAGGAGAATGTGAGCTGAACACCAACATTCATCACTCTCTTCCCCCAGAACCTGAGAGAGAAAGAAGGCTCCTTTGGGGAAGATGGCTCAGCTGAGTAAAAGCTCTTGCTGTGCAAGCATGGTGACCCGAGTTCAGATCCCCAGAACCCATGGAAAGCTGGACATGGCAGTGTTTGCATCCATGGAAAGATAGAAGGAAGAGGATCCCTCATTGATGTAGGGACTAAGGAGGACCTGCAGCTTCCCTCAAGAGATACAATTTAGGACTAAGCAGAATAATGGTGGCTATCATCCTATCACAACTCATCTGATAAAAGCATGTATTGGAGAGTTATTTTCCTAGTCAGTTTCCTAGACACTTTAATCTCTGTTCTAATGGTCAATTAAAATAGGCACAAAAGTCTGTACTCTCATCACTTACAGACCATTGGGAATGTATCTTTTCCCAATAGTTGACTATGTTTTTGCTCTGTCGGCTGGTACAAAGATGGTGAATTTCTCAACAGAGGCTTTAAGGAATCCGTTCCTTTCATTGCATATGCAATTTAGCATAAAGTCCAACTCCTGTGGTAAACTGTTACTCCTGTGAATGCCTGTCTGAGAGCAAGACTAATCTTTCTCTACTTGAAAAAGAACCAACACTTACTGAACCATAGTTATGATTACATTACAATAAAGATTCTTTGTAGGACTAGAAACATCTCCTCTAAGAAAAATGTCTGGAACGGGTAATTGGAATGAACCTTATGCATTTTCACTGAACTTGGAAAGAAATGACAAAATAAAAGATGTTTGATCTGTTCCCAAGTATGATTTTTTTTTCTCCATAAAGAACAATGCATGAGAAATGTTGACATTGCCTGCTTCCGAATGGGTATAATTCAGAAAGAGGAAGCTTATCTGCAGTGTAGACTTGTTACTGCTACAATTAGCCCCAGCTATCAGGGATAAAGAGAGGTACCCTGCGAGTGAATTCTTTCCTGAACGACAGTTTTGTGTACAGGTTCTTAAGTACTTTTTCTTTGCCTGGATATGAATGTCTGAAAGGCTAAAGAAATCCTCTCCATTTGAGCTGATAATGACCCCAAGAACCAACTACTCATGCTAACACAACCCATGTTAGAAGGAATGGCACATTCATATTGAAGCTGGCCGATTGGCCCATCTCTGCAAGTGAAGTTGAACCTGAAACTGAGAATATCGCTAAGGGCTTCCATGGTTACTAAGAGTAAAAGTAAACTTTTTTTTTTCCAGCCATAACAAAATACACAGAAACTAAGAGATGCCTAAAACACCTTCTTTCCCCTTATCACAGGAGTGTGTTAGGTCATTTTATAAAAAGTTTGGAGCACCCTTAAAAAAAAACCTTTTTGTTTGAATTTAATTTTAAATCAGACCCATGAGCTTCTTGGCACAGGTTCCTCCCTTTAACTGGGACACAAGGGTCAGTTGAAGTCCCAGTGCTGTTCAACACTAATGTCATGTTAATGACAGCAAAACTGTTGTGGTCAGCTTCCTAGTTGATGCACAGAAAGAACCCAAACAAAAATGGCTTGTGGAGGAATAGGTTTATTTGGCTTATGGACTCTAGGGGAGACTCCATCCTGGCAGGGAAAACGATGGCATGAGCAGAGGGGTGGACATCACCTCTGCCACAGCACTGCAGACAGGGGCAGGAAGGTGTCTAAATACTGGCAAGGGGAAGCTGGTTTATAACCCCCAAAAGTCCGCCCCCAACAACACAGCTCCATCGAGTTTGTAAAATCTAAACTGACATCAGTTGAGGATCGATTACCCAGGACACATTCATTTGTTTGTGGGGGACACCTGGATCAAACCATGACAAAAGCAAACAGCCATCCTATGATGTATGATTGCACGTGCATGTGTGCAACATGTGGGTGCTGAGGCCAAAGGTCAACATCGGGTATCTTCTTCAGCAGCTCTCCACCATCTTCCTTGAGACAGGATCTCTCATTGAATCCAGAACTCATTGATTTGGCTACACTAGCAAACCAGTAAGCCCTAATGATCTTCCTATGTCTGCCTCCCCAGTACCAAGATTACAGATGCGTGCCATCATGCTGAGTATTTAGGTGGGTACTGGGGATCTGAACTCAGGTCCTCATGCTAGTGTTACAAGGGCTTTACCCACTGAGCCATCTCTCCAGCCCATCACTTGCTGTTTCTTCCCTGGCGTCTTTGTTCTCCAGTTTGCCAGGGGAGATTGCTTGCTATTTATGATTGATTATCTCCATATTAACTGTGACCATCAATGATTTAGGGACCCGTGCTCTCGCATTTTGAATCGTAATATCCTTCTGATTATTCTCCTCAGATAGGAAGATGAACATGGTGGATCCCACAGATTCATAAGCAGTTTCTTGCATAAAATTTCACCAAAATGTAAGGAAAAGAAAGTCCTTGGGAAGATAATGACACCAGACAGATTGAACCAAGGATTACTACACATTTAATACAAACTTAACTTTGTCACCTTAAACATGGGATTCTCTGCAGAAGATATCTTCATAGTAAAATTTAGTTAGATTGTTATCATAGTGTTCAGGGAATCAGATTTCTGGAATGATATGTGTGTCTTGTGATATGTTTCAGGATAACTCTTCTGAAAAATAACTATTTCATTTCCAAATGTGATTATGTTCACGATGCAGACCCTTTATAAGCATCTCAGTGTCATTTGGGTAAAATATCAGGTAATATTCAAGAAAGGAAATTTCCTTGTCTTTTTCCTGGGGCCTCAAAAAACACTATGCTCCATTTTTCCTGATATTGTATATGAATTTCCCAAAAGATAAAAACAGAAGACTGACTACTGACCACCCAGTCTCTGTTCTCTTATGTGGCTGTGAGAAGGAAGGGTATTGGGAAAGCTCTCTCTCTCTCTCTCTTTCTCTCTCTCTCTCTCTCTCTCTCTCTCTCTGTGTGTGTGTGTGTGTGTGTGTGTGTGTGTGTGTGTGTGTGTGTGTGCTGGCATGTGCAAGCCTTAGAAGGCAAGTGAAGACAGCCTTGGATATCCGGATTTTCATCTTATAACTTGTTTGAGTCAGAGCCTCTCATTTTTGTCCCCGGCTAGCTGGCCTGTGAGCTTGATTCTCCTTTTTCGAGGTACACTGAGGTGACAGATGTTAGTGTTCCATTGCCAGCTTTACGTGGGATCTGTGAATCTGAACTTGAGAGCAAGTACTCTACCTACTAAACCATCTTCCCAGCCCAAGTAACTTTACTTTACTTGAAAAGTAAAGTCAGACACATGAGCTCCTTAGAACAGGCCCCTTCCTTTAACACAATGGTTGCCTTAAGTCCCAGTGCCACAAGCCTGAAGACAAGCATCAGCTTGCTTGGGCAACAAGCAGAAAGGCAGAGAAAACCTGGGTTTTTGAAAACCTCATTTGTTGTGGGGTGTCCTCCACATTACCTAACACTGGACCATATCCTAAAAATAGTGTCTACATCATATAAGTCTTTGTTATAGCCTAAAGCACCCATAGGTAATTGTAAATGTGAAGAATAGGGCAGATGCAAGAAAGCTACGTGGCAGTGACAACAGCTGCTTAGGAGTTCTCAGAAGACAGACAGGTGAAGGGCACAGATCAAAATGCTTTCTTAAAAAATTTATATATATTGTCCATAATGAGTTACATTGTTTAGTGGGCCAACAATGAGTTGTTATCCCCAATTCCCTGATGTCCCCCCTCCCCCATCCCCAATCAGCTGGATATCCTCCTCCATGGGTCATCTGGATCAGTCCTTGTGACAGGGGACCATGGATAGCCTAGTATTCAGCCAGGTTCTCCTGGCCCTAGTATGTTGTTACTGAGGGGTGCCATGCCTCTGGATAGTCTCCCCCACCACGGCTCTCACAATCTTTCTGCCCCCTCTTCCACTCAGTTCCCTGAGTCATGGTGGGTGAGTATTAAGGATGCTTTAATGTTGTGAGCTTAGGGGTTTTTGTGTCGAGAATCATTGGTTTCTGTCTCACTGGCTTATCCTGAGTTGATTGGATGGCTGTGGCTGTGGGTCCCTTGTTCATCCCGTCTTTCTCTGCAGGGTTCCATATGGATCCTCCACGATGTGACTGTGGTGGCTCATCTCTTGCCAGGATCTCAGCTTTCTGCCTGCAGTAGGTTGGTAGGGTTATATATATATTTTTGGCATCTGTATATGTGCATAGTGTATTTGTTCATGTATGGATGTGTGTGAATGCATGTGTATTACAAGTGTATATATATATGTATGTTCATGTAGGCCACAGGTTGATGTCAAATGTCTTCCTCAAATGTTCTCCATCTTATTTATTAAGAAAGGGTCCCTGTCTTGGACACAAAGCTTGTTGATTCAATTCTGGTTTGCCCTGGGTGTGGGGGATCCCCTGTCTCCCCCTCCCAAGCGCTGGTTGCACAGATGGGTCATGACACCCGCTGGCTATTTCAGTGGAGGCAGGGGTTCTGAACTCAGGATCTCAAGCTTGTGCGGCAAGTGCTTTACCCACTGAGCTACCTCTCAATTCCCCCCAAAAGCTTTCTGGTATTTAGGACTTAACGTACCCAATGATCCTTGGGGCTTGGTTAAGATGACACTCGGGTTTCCCAGTAGCAGGAAGCAGATTAATAATATTCAAAAAGCGGGCAAAAATATAAGCAATTAGTTGGATTTTTAGAGTACTGCAGGGTGGTATAAGGGTAAAACATGGTTGGGAGAGTGAAAATGTCTTTTTGGTTTGTGTATAGTATAATTTGCCCAAGGTAAGTGGTTTGCAAGTATATATGTCCACTGAAGTCCAAATCACACATGTATTTGTGGAATAGTGTATACATGACACTTTCAACTTGCATCCCACTTTGTGTCAGAAAGGACTAGGGGCAGGATTTTGGAGGGGTTATGCCCATATTGGGTATTTTCTATTTTACCTACATAATCATGGCAGAACTCCTCCGTGTAGCCACACTCCAGAGGACAGGATTGGCTGGTGGTATTCTGGTTCCCCAGCTACTATGATTACCACATCCGCTGGGTACTTAAAAGGATATGTGTACTCCATGAAAACACTCCTGTTCAAAATGAAAGGCAGTTCAACCTCAAAAGTAGAGTGGTAAGTTAGAAGACCTGGGAGCTAGGCTACACTTCAGAATGATTCATTAAATGATAGCTGTTACTTGGGGCTCCAGTGGCGTAATTGGTTAGCACGCGGTACTTATATGATAGATGTTACTAACAGGCATGAGTTAGCTATTTCTAATTTAACTCAAAACAAAGCATACCGTCAACTTGGCTTTATTCTATTTTCTTCTTATGTCAAAGATTTCAGCTTCTTCATCTCTGTTATACTACCCATCACTTTAGCATGAAACTGGATTGCTTCAGTAAACTCATTCTGCAAATATTTATTGGGTGTCTCTAAACCAGTGTCCCTATGTGAGAGGGAGGGAGAGAGAGAGAGAGAGCACTAATGAGGCAGGGAAGAGAAAAGAAGGAGCAATGGAGAGACAGAAAGAAAATAGCAAATGGGAGAGAGAGAGAGGAAAGAAGGAGAGAGAGACAGTTACACAAAGAGAGAGGAGAAGAGACAAAAAGACTTACTGAGGCTTTCATAACCCCACAATGAATACTGTAACTACGCTGAGGAGGACCCCTGGGAAATAGGGGCAGGGTATCAAAGGGGAATCAAAGAGTATAACCTGATATATATATATATATATATATATATATATATATATATATATATATATAAAACATATATCACATATATCACATATGTCACATATATCACATATATCACATACGTGTGTGTAAAAATGTGTAAAAATACAGGAAAGGGAAAGAGAGGGGAGGAGAGAGAAAAGGAGGAGAGAAAAGAAAGGAGGAGAGAAAAGGACAGCAAGAAGGAGAGAAAGGAGAGGACAGAGGAAAAGAGAAGGTTCAAGAGAGAAGAGAGCAGAGAGAAACTAGAGAGAGAGAGAAAGAGAGAGAGAGAGAGAGAAAAGCTGAAGGCAATAGCTGCCTTTTAGGAACCCATGTACCTGGATGAAAACCATTAATAGTTTAATTGTATAGGAAAATATACCCTAAATATACTTAAAAGATTTGCATGGGGCTGGAAGACATGGAAAAGAACACACTTTTGTTGAGCACCTGTCATGGAAACCACCAGCTACTAGAAATGCATGCAACCCGCTAGGTGAGCCTGGCTAGCTTCTGTGCTCAGATGCTGGCTTTGGGGTTCCTTTGGCCTCTGGATCTTCAACAACTCTATTAAAAAGGCTGTTTTTGATTGGCTCTCTCTTCTTCCTCTTCCAACATGAGGTGACAGGCTGAATAGGATATTGCCCTTGACTTTCCTAGGAAGCTGGCAAATCCATTCCTCTTTGGGTCCAGATCCACCCATTAACTGTTTCCTTCCCTCTGAAGATGTAAAAATCACTAGACATGTGTTTAGTGTGTGTGGAGGCCAGAGGTCAAAACCAGGTATTTTCCTCTCTCATTTTCTATCATATTCTTTGAGACAGGGTCAACTAGACTTGCTAGCCAGTAAGCTGAAGGGATCCTCCTGTGTTTCTGGTTCAAAGGAGGGCTATGGATCCAAACTCAGGTAATCCTGCTTGTCCAGCAAGCATTTTACCCACTGAGTCATCCCCCAGCTCCCTTCTTGTTATGTTGAACAGATTTCCTTGTTATTCAAGATTCCACTGGTTCACTCAATTTATATAAAAATATGTAAGCATAAGCAATGAAAGTGCATAAAATCCCTGCACTCTAGCCCAGCGTCACGTAATCCACCTGCTTCCATAAACCCCCTTGGAGGGCAGTGTCAGTTCCCTCCCACATATGTATTCATGGCGTGTGCAGCCCACTCGGACCATGGCAGGCTGAGAGCCATGCGCCTGGCGCCACCCGCCCCTGGCACTGTCTCCGTCTCGAACAAGTCCAAGAAATAGAAAAACATAAAAAGCTATTGTGCATGTCCAGCAAGAAATGAAACGCACTGGACCAAGCGTCACAACTTCCCTAAAATAATACGCCACTCCATCCCGTTTGCATGTGGCTCAAGCTTCTGGTTTGCAGTCATAAACCTTTTAAAATCAACAGCTTGAGCCACTGCTGCTTGAATCTAACACATCCTTTAAAAAAAGGCAATTTATTATTAACTCTCAGCAGCTTCACCTTATCTAAAACACTTAATTCAGTCCATCTTCTGCTTAGTTTTATAGTACTGGCAGCAATCAGAAGATTGGAAGCCATTTATTAATAAGACAGTACACATGCCCTATAGCTCTGGCCTCTGAAAATCGTCTCTGAATCACAATGGAGCCACCCAGCCCTGTTTACCTCATCTTGAAAGAATAAATGGCACATATCAGAAATCTCTCATTCACCCATATTTGACAGAAGTTCGTGACCTCTTGTGGAATACCCATGGGATAAAATACCTTGTCTTCTGCCAGCAGTTTTTGTCTAGTCCCCTGAAACAGTCACCTCTACAATGTCAATGACAAGACAAGGAAGGATAGAAGTTTCACCTTCCAGAAAGAAGTAACAAAAAAGAAACCTCATTTTTCACATTCAGGGGGTGAGTGGCTCTGCTTACACAGGTTTAATCAATTATTTACCTTGAGGAGGAAAAAAGCTAGACATGAGCAGAGACCTAGTATTCACTGGAGACCACTGTCTCATGCCAGAATCTGTCCCCTTAGCCTAACTCTTTCCCAGTGGCCATCGCTGAATCTGCTCTTCCCTGGAGCCTTTTCAAGAGAAGAGAGAGAAACAGATGGAGATGCTCACACCTTGGCAACAGTCCTGTCTGCATCTAGCAAACACCTTGCAAAGCGAACACAGTGGATCAGGGAAGTTAAGGTCCTTCTGGTTTTATGTGGGGTTGGTGATTCTTAAGGACTGCATTCTCTGGGTGAGGTCATATGTGGAACAGGCATCAAGAATTGCACACTGGGGCTAGAAAGATTGCTCAGTTGGTAATGCACTTGCCCCACAACCATGAGGACCTGAGTTCAGATCCCTAGCACCCCTATAAATGCTGGACAGGCATGGTAGCCTTCCAATCTCAGCATTCAGGAG
>PVHP010005603.1:0-47606 GCA_004024765.1 Zapus hudsonius
CTAAAACATTCTATGGTTATAAATAGCAGTAATTATGATCTGTATCTTTTGTGGATAAATTTTTAAAGTGTTATGAGACACACGAGTCATATTTTCTCAAGTTTCCACTTCCTTTTCTCTGAACTGCCATATCTTGGTATGTGGAGTCCACTTGATACAGCTTAGATACACAAAGTCCGGGAAGCCTTAAGCCCAAGATTTTTCTGGATATATTGTATCATCCCTTTCTGTGTGCCAGCCATTCTTGTAATCACCCATCATGGTAAAACTGCCTGGGGCTCAGCAGCATCCCTCCACCCTCTTTATTGGAACTGGATTAGATTTGTGACCCCGAACTACGTGTCTGATGTGTCCTTTGGGCCCATTGTTGAGTACATCCCCTTAGACTATTCCTGGAAATGAGTTTTCTCCACATTTGTTGGCTCTGTGAGCTGTGCTGAGCATGTTTGTTTTTTTTTTTTGGGGGGGGGGTTCAATACTTTGGTCTGTGTGCTTGACTGGAGAGTGAGCAATTTCATCTTGTTCCTGACCTCTGAGGACTTGGACGGTGGCCCAAGAGGCCTAAGGGTTTTTCTGATGGACATACTTAGGGAAGTTGGAGCTGAAAGAAACCTCGTTGACTACCTAATCCAACTATTTCAAACAGATGCAGTAACTCTGGAGCCAAGAGGGGTCAAACGACCTGAACCTAGGCCCTCAGAATGAGCTTATGGCAAAGGCTGGGGCCAAAATTGACTTCTTTCTTCCAAGGTCATTCTCTTCCCATGACCAAAGCCACACTCTACTATTTGGAACACTGTCATTTTAATTAAATAAATAGGATGAATGGCCCTAAACTTTAGACAGGGTCATGTTTGAGGATTAGCTTTTAGCTATTGTCTTTTGTGATCCAGAACATATCTTGCTTGATACAAGTATGTGGAGAAAAGGAAGATAATAAGAAAATAAAGCAACTATATTAATTGTCAATGAGAAATATTGGCATCATTATTAGCAAGTAATATTAGCATAATTATTAAAGGAGTTCAACAGTTGAAAATAAGTCACTGGTTAGGTGACATTTTGCAGTTTCTTTTCTTCTTTGTATGAAAGAAAGAACAAACCTTGTCTTCGCCTAAAATAAAGCCCAGAGTTTAGAAAATCAGAAACTCCCCTGGAATAAAGCCCAGAACTTAGACAATCAGAAACTTCCAGAATAAAGCCCAGAGTTTAGACAATCATAAACTCCTCCAGAATAAAGCCCAGAGATGAGCTGATGAAAAGGAGGTGGCAGTTTCTAATACAGACGAAATTTTTATTATTTTGTTGTTTATTACTTCTTCTGCTTTAAACATATCTTCTAGATATCATCACACAGCTGCTAGTATTCAGATATCTTGGTAGAGCTAATGAGGCTAAAGGTTTTGCTTACTACAGTGTTGTTGAAAAGCAAAGGACTCTGAGGTCTTTTAAAGGTCTTTTAAAATTAAACAAACAAAAAGCATATTAAGCTCTAAATTTAAAATTTGATAATATTGCTAATTCTGCAAATCTTACTCTCTAGTCTAGTTAATACATTTGAAGCCATAGATGAAAGAAGAGAAAGAAAAAGAGAAAGAAAGGAAGGGAAGAAAGGAGGGAGGGAGGGAAGAAGAGAAAGAAAAAAAAAAGAAGGTACATTCTTGGTGTCACACCAATAGATAATCTTTATTAAAACTGATATTTTTCCTTCTAGATGTTTTCTTCATAACTGTATTATGAACAAACACACTTTGTTTTCCTGTCTCCCGACTTCCTCTCATAACATTGCCATTTTCCACTTATTAAAACTTTCTTTTAGAAACATTTTTAATAACCACAAAACTCTCCATTATATGGAAGTATAGTAAATTAAATTTTCCCCTTGTGTAGGATTTTGTTTTGTTTTGTTTCAAGTACTCTGATGGTGGCTGGCCAAAAAGCATCTGAAATTTATTAATTCCCCTCTTCTGACAGATATTTTTGCTTTTGATGAAGCTTAACAAAGAAACAGTCCAAGTAAGTATATTTTCATTGGTTTTCTTGGCAGATCAATTTCATGGCTGCTATAGAACTTCAAGAAACTATTGTCACTATATATGATACATACACACACCTGTTTGTCTGCTAGGCGTACATATTAATTTTCATGTACTACCCATGGCATTTGTTCTTTTAATATTTTATTTATTCATTTTCAAGCATAGAGATGATAGATAGATAGATAGATAGATAGATAGATAGATAGATAGAGAATGCACCAGGGTCACAACCTTGTGGGTCTGGCTTATGTGGGTCCTGGGGAATTGAACCTGAGGCCTTAGGCACTGGAGGAAAGTGACTTAACCACTGAGCCATCTCTCCAGCCCAGCATTTGGTTTTAAGAATATATTTCTGGACTAGTACAGGTTACTTGTATGGTCTGGCGTCTTTTAAGACCATGTGTTTTAGAGTTGCTGGCTTGTGCTTTAATCTAGGTCCTAGTAACTAATTTTTACGTGAGTCTTTGCCCAGCTGAAGCTTTAAGGACTCTTCTAGAAAAATAGACTTGACAAAATGTCTCCACTGAAGGCTCCATATCAGTTCTAGAAGGAAGTCATACCACAGTGTTCATGGTATAGTACATACTTGATAAAGAGCTGCCCATCATGGCTCCTGCTTCCTCCCTTCCCCCTGTTCTTTCTTCACACTTCTCTGATCATATTTTGGAGGTGTCTTTTATTTTGTGTTGTTTTGGATACACCACACAGTTTTTCTTCCCTTCTAGTTGGAAATAAATTATATGAATCTCATGCCTCCTGTAACAGGAAGTCTCTCTTCTGTCTCTCTCCCACCCTAAAAGTATTCTTTGAACTATGAATTATAAATTACTACCTTAAAATGAAAATGATGAGACCCAAGCTTTTCTTTCATATCAAGATATTGTTTTATCTTCTAAATCAGAACTACTGAGCTATTGATTTCTGAAAGGAATCTTTCAATATTTCTGTAGAAGTTAGCACAACTTTTCAGCCCATTGAGTAAGTTAGCTGTTCATTCATAATAATTCTGCAGAGATGTGGGGTGTGAGCTCTTCCATTCTCTGACTCACCTCAGGAGTGGTGAAATTTAGACTTAGTGCTTCCAGAGAAGACATCAAAATAGAATAAGAGAAGCATAAAAAGGAATTAACAACATCGTAAATTGATAGTAACCTGATGAAATCTCTTCAGTACGCCCTGTGGCTTTCGTGGATTTTTGCTACAGGCCTTTTTGTGCTTCTCAGGAAAAACAAATTCCCGAGATCATGAAAGATCTGCCTTTATGAAGGGACCTATTTTATGATCATTCAGATTCTTGTGGGAAATGGAGGCCACTGATGACCCTCATGGCTGACAATTATGATTATGTAATTTATAGACACTGAAAGGGAACTTCTGCCTTCAGTGTGGAGAAAAAGGGATCCTGATGTTTTCCTATTTCCCCTTCCTTTTCAATCTATAAAAATGTAAAACAATAATACAAAGTTGTCCCAAGTACCTATCTCCTATTAATCTGCCCCCAGCAACAAGCATCAGTTTACATCTAAAATTTCCCATGTTGCTCCTTGCAAATGTTTGCATTCAAATCTACTTACTGATATGCCTCTGTATTAACTATACTTTAAAATAATATTATTAGGCATTTCCCCTAAGTAGACTCTAAGGGAAGCATTTAAGTGTGTTTCATTTGTTTACATTATAACCCTGAAATATAGAACTAAGAGTCAGAGAAATGCGATAGAAATGGAAGAGAAATCTGAAAAGCTGTTTAATTAAAGATGGAGCTTCAATTCCTGCTGGAAAAGCTCTGAGGAACTGTTATTATCACATCCGATGGCAAGGATGGAAT
This sequence comes from Zapus hudsonius, assembly GCA_004024765.1. Classification (NCBI taxonomy): domain Eukaryota; kingdom Metazoa; phylum Chordata; class Mammalia; order Rodentia; family Dipodidae; genus Zapus; species Zapus hudsonius. The sequence goes on from PVHP010005603.1 coordinate 3,868, forward strand.
GCTTAGTGTTAACTTCCACACTGCAGTGCTCAGAGATTGATTCCTAGGGTGTTAACTCCATTGCAACTTGGGTTGCCTTTGTGCAAAGTTGAGTCACTGTGATAATTGATCTGTGGTGTGAACTACAGAATATTAAAAATTGACATGGAAAAAAATCTCTGGTTGTGGCTATGAGGGATTTTCTAGATTAGTCATTGAGGTGGAGTGACCCACCAAAACTGTAGGCAGCACCATCCCATGAGCTGGGGTTCTGGATTGTAGAAACAGGAGAGAGCTGGCTGAGCACCAGCTTTCATCACTCTCTGCTTCCTCACTGTGGACTGAATGTGAGCAGCTGCCTCAAGTTCCTGCCACCATGCCTTGCCCACCATGATGGACCTGGGACTGTAACCTGAAATAAAGCCCTCCTCCTTTACACCAATCTTTGTTAGCCTTTTGTGCCAGTGTTGAGAAAGTTGCCTAAGACAGGCATTTGCTATAGCTCAGAAAAATAAACAAATAAATGAAAACAGCAAAGGCCATTGCTTGACCTGGAATTGCCAATGGCCTGAGAGCAACCATCCCTGTTATAATCAAGTGGACTGAGGTGATAAGCTGCTGTACACCAGGAGCATGGTTTACATTCCTGGTTGCCTCACTGCTCTTTAAGGAGCTGTTTTCAAAAGCCAACAATGTATCTTAGATACAACTTGAAGTCACTTTGTACACATATTCTTTTTTTTTTCTTTTTAGTTTTTTTTCAAGGGAGGATCTCACTCTAACCCAGGCTAACCTATGTATTCATTATGTAATCTCCAACTAGTGTCGATCCTCCTACCTTTGCCTCCTGAGTGCTGGGATTAAAGGTGTGTGCCACCACACCTGGCCCATATTCTTTTTTTTTTTTTTTGGTCCAAGGTTTTTCTAGATAGGGTCTCTCTCTAGCCCAGGATGACCTAGAATTCACTAGGTAGTCTCAAACTCCCTGCAGTTCTACCTCTGCCTCCCAAATGCTGGGATTAAAGGCATGCATCACCACACCTGGCTTATTCTGTATAATTACTGGAATTTTTTATTAGGCAATCCATCAGTGGAAATGCTGTTATTCTATTCTGAAGACATACTAATTTCTCTGGTTTTGTATTCATTTTCCTAAGCAGAGAGCCACAGTTTATAAGCTTGGGCACCGTTCCTCACTGAATGGTACAGTATGCTAGAGTTACAGTAGGCTAACCCCATAGCATTGTGTGTTTAAACACTTGGTCCCCAGCTGGTGGTGCTGTTTTGGACATGTTTGGAACCTTTAAATGGTGGCAACTTGGTAAAGGATATGAACCACTGGCCTTCAGTTTTGATAGTCGACCCACTTCCTGTTTTCTCTCTGCTTCCTGACTATGGAGGCAAAGTTACCAGCTGTCTCATACTATTGCTTACCATGCCTTCTCCCCCAGAATGGACTTTATCCCCTCAAACTGTAGACCAAAATCAACCCTTCCTAGTTAAGTTGCTTCATGTCCCATATTTGATCACAGCCATAAAAGAATAACCCAGCACAGCTAATCAGTAAGGTGTGTGAAATCACTACTTTTACTCTCTTCTTCCTCTGTGAGTATGATAAATCATTTCCATAACCTCGGGGATTATTTAGCTTTTTCTAAAATGGTGCTTTTCAAGTTTTTACATATGAACTCCATGTTGATTTGTTAAAATACAGGTCAGATTTAGTAGGTATGGATCAGGCCCCAAGCTTCTCCATTTCTTAAAATTCACTAAGTTAAGACAACCTGAAGAGAACTTGTAAATTTCAACAGTATTTCTAATCAGAATCATGAAGCTTTAGTACATGGAGCTATTGAAGTAGGTAGGGACCACAAACCATTTCCAGCTCTCAGTTTTGGAACAAATCTTTCCTGTTTTCCAAAAAACCAATTTGACACAAGCATTTCAATGTATGTATTCCTTTACTCACAGAGAGACTACGACTCTTAATGTTCAGTGTCACAAATCTCTTGGGCCAAAGCAAGCCTTCAGGATAAGGTTTTGGACAACATGGAGTCCCCAATGCTTATATTTCACTTGCAATATGTGTATCAGATCACAAACCTAGATGCCTCATGGATATACCAAACTTAAAGCATCCAAAAGAGGTTTGAGAATGCCTCTCTCAATCAGCCCTCTGTGTCTGCTATGGTTATAAACGGCAACTGTGTGGGGCAGAGATGCAGACGGCAGAGCTCTTTAGTTATTCTAGAGGCTTTTTAAAAACCTCTCATATCTTACCCATTGAAAGTACACTCTACCTGCGATGCAATTTTTTTCCTGCAATGTTCTTATGACATTCTCCCCTGATATGTATGGAACTACTCTCTTAATCAATGGCAACATCTTCCCAGGTAGTGGGACCCCCATTCCATTCCATTCTTTTCTTTTTTATAAATTAATATCTTTATTTTGAATAAGCATATACATTGTATAACCAATTCTTGGGAAGGTGCCCCCATTTCCCTCCTCTCTGTGCCCTCCCCAGTTTATTTTTTAATGATTTTTATTTATTAAGCAGAGAAAGAGAGAGAGAGAGAGAGAGAGAGAGAGAGAGAGAGAGCGCACCAGGGCCACCACCTTGTGGGTCTGGCTTATGTGGGTACTGGGGAAGTGAACTTGGGGCCTTAGGCACTGGAGGCAAGTGCCTTAACCACTAAGCCATCTCTCCAGCCCCCCCCAGAGAGAGAGAGAAAGAGAGAGAGAGAGAGAGAGAGAGAGAGCACCAGGGCCACCACCTTGTGGGTCTGGCTTATGTGGGTACTGGGGAATTGAACTTGGGGCCTTAGGCACTGGAGGCAAGTGCCTTAACCACTAAGCAATCTCTCCAGCCCCCCCCCCCACTCCCCAGTTTCTTATACATACTGGGGAATTGAATTAAACCCAGGGCCTTAGGCACTGGAGGCAAGTGCATTAACTGCTGAGCCATCTCTCCTGCCCTGACTGATCTTATAAAAACATAATAATATAGAATAAAAAACAACTTTGCATATTTTCCCTCTCTCATTTATCAGTAACTAAGTATCAAATTAGTGTACTTGGATTGGGTTTTAGTAGAATGTTTGATGATAATAATTGTTCTTTGTGTCACTAACTTAAATGGCATTTGAAAAAATATATAACATTAAATGAGTTTGGGCTTGGAATTAGGATGGAATTTGCAACAGTTTCTGAAAAAGGAAAACATATGCCTGTCACTTCATATTACATATTTAATCAAAGCAGTGTTCTCTGCACTGACAATTATAAAAATCAAAATACTGATCAACTCTGAAAAGGGTTGAACATGCTCTCTGTCCTGAAGCATCAAATACACAACAAACATTGAATTCTTCATGCAAAAGTAAGCCAGCACATTCATGTCACTGGTATGCATATTGCCTTCAATTTAAATAAAATAATAAAATTATTCCTATAACAAAAAGTTATTTTTAAATAAACTAATGTATGACTTATCAATAAATGTCTGATTTGCACACCTACTTTATATAGCTGTATTCCTGGGGCTGGAGGGTTGGATGATGACTTCTGAGGTGCAGAGGGTTTAGAAATAGAAGGTGCTTAAGAAATCTTGGCTCGAAAGGTGAGGATATCAGGTCTTAAGGAAGCAAGCTCACTAGTCCAGGATTAACATCCGTGTGTGTGTGTGTGTGTGTGTGTGTGTGTGTGTGTGTGTGTGTGTGTGTGTGTGGCAATGCTTTTGTGAGTTTGCAATTATTCAAAAATACATTAAACAGCTCCAGGACATGGTCACAAGTTAAGTGACCCATTAGATTTTGCAAAACCACATCAGACATGGAATGAGTTTTAATTGAATTGTCTTGGTTATGCAAGTTTGCTTTCATGTACCATGTAAGTGTATTTGGCTGCTTATTAATTGTATTCAAGCTATAAACAGAAAGACATTTATACTTTAATATACACTTGTGTGTATTAAAATGCTCTTTAATAAAAATACCCGAATCAACAGTTCAAGTAATATATTTATATATGATGTGTGATATGTAATGATAGGTAATACACAATATATATATTCAAATATATATGTATATATGTATGAATATACTCAGTAAAGTTGTGTGTATGTTTTCCTTTCTTTTCTCTTAATGAGACCTACAGTAGGGATTCTCTTGCAGTAAGAGTCTTTCTTTCACAGCTAATTCTTGGTTGGCTGTACCAGATTTTCCTGTACATATAGAATTGCAATCATGTGCTTTAATAGAGTTGTGAAAAAAAAGTCTTCAGATATTTCCAAGTATCTTCTGGATTCCAAATAGTTCAATTTCAGCATCACCGATCTATGCATTAGTCAAATATGGCAAGTGCTGCTTTGTTGTGTGTGTGTGTGTGTGTGTGATTGTAAACCCACAAGTGCATAGACTCTGTTACCTGTTAAGGGTGACATGACAGGCTACATTACGAGGAGCAGATATTTCAAGGTCAGCTGACTGTCGTGATGGTGGAAGATAATTTTATCTTCCCTAAAGAGACTATGCCTGGCTCTTGTTGTATGCCTTATTGCTCACAGACACCTTGAATCTAGTTCAAGTATTCATACTTCTTTTTATATACTCACCTGAGTTAGAAGTGTTACCCAAACCAGGTACAGGGGCCAATCAGCTAAGAGTCTAAACATGAACCAAGTAAGTGGCCGCTGTCCATGGTGTGGGAGCATCATACTCACAAAGTAAAAGTTCCTTGTTGTTGTAATCCTGGAGGGACCTCTTTTGAGGGAGTGGGGATTAATGAAAGCCATAAAATCTACACCTATTACATTTCCAAGACAAAGTACTTATAATGAATATGATTTTTTGGATGTTGACTATCAAGGCTAATGGTGTTTTTATTTTGCATCTCTTCTGTTATTTTTAAATAATTTCAAACTTTGTTCTCAACATTGCAAAAAAATAATATAATACCCTCTCATCAGATTTTTTACTTATTAACATCAGTTTCTCTACAAGTATCATTACAAGTTTGAGAGTATTGATTAGATGACTATTGAACAATTCTTTTGTTATATGTCTTAATAATGAAAACATTTGTTTATAAACTTCCAGTAAAATAATCAATGTTAAGAAATTAATATTGTTACCATAAAACAACTATAACAGCACTTGGGAGGCAGATGTCGGAGGATCCCTGTAAGTCCGAAGCCACCTGAGACAACAGAGTGAATTTCAGGTCAGCATGGGCTAGAGCAAGATCCCCTTGATAAACCAAAACTAAAACAAAAAAAAAAAATCTACAACAAATTTCGTTAAGTTTTTTTGTTGTCACATATTTTTTAAAAATAATAAATGAACATAAACAAAAATGTGGGTGGGGACTAGGATTCCACCCAGTATCACTTACTGAAGATTCTTCAATCCTTTCATGAATCTGTGCCTTTCCTCACTTGGACGTTAAATAATAGTAATAATAACAATAACAACAACAACAACAACAATAATAATAATAATAATAATAATAATAATGCCATTTGTTGTCTAGATTACCCTTCACTATTGGTCTCCTTGATGTTTCCTGAGGATTTAATTCCGATGTTGCATTGCTGGAAACGGGCCTCAGGGATGTGGTATTCTCCATGTATCCTGTGAAAAAGGCGTGTGATACCCTGTCACCATATTCCTGTCATTCTTTGCATTCTGGTGATGTCTGACAGGTGCTTCCTTGACAAAGTCACTGTTCTCCACTCGCATTTCATGCAGGAAGATGCTTAGAGAACTGTGCACACATTTTCCTGTGTTCCTCAAACTGACCTTTTTAAAAAAAATATGAATAACTATATACATTGTATGAGCAACTCTTGTGAATGTGTCCCCATTTCCCTCCTCTCTGTCCCCTACCCACTGGGGACCTTACTCGGTGCACATACTGGATCTGTCCATAGGTTAGGGGGTTATGAACTGCACAAGAGGGAGCCAGGTTTTCTTCTTTTCTTCCCCCTTTGTGTGCTGTTGCTGAGGGGGCAATGTCTCTGGATATTCTCCCCACCATGACTCTTAAGTCTTTCTGCCCCCTCTTCCACTCAGTTCCCTGAGTGAGTTTTGAGTCTGCTTTGTTGTTGAGATCTTTTGACCTTTCTACCTTCATTTTTCTTCCTTACTTCCTTCACCCCCTCTCCGTCTTTTCTGTATTTTCTTTTCCTCCCTTTTTTCTTGCTTCCCTCCCTCCCTCCTTCCTTTCCTCGCTGCTTGCTTGCATTTTTTTCTTCTTTCTTTCTCTTCCTTCTTTTCTTTCTTTCTTCTTCTATTCTTTCTTTTTCTTTCTTCTTCCTCTTCCTTCCTTCCTTCTTTCCTTGCTTCTTTCCTTCCTTCCTTCCTTCCTTCCTGCCTGCCTTCCTTTCTTTCTTTCTTTCTTTCTTTCTTTCTTTCTTTCTTTCTTTCTTTCTTTCTTTCTTTCTCTTCTTTCCTTCCTTTCTTTTTCTTCTTTCTTTGTCTTCCTTCTTTTCTTTCTTCTTTTGTTCGTTCTTTCCTTCTTTCTCTTCCTTCTTTTATTTCTTTCTTCTTCCGTTCTTTCTTTCTTCTTCCTCCTTCCTTCTTTTCTTCCTTCCTTCCTTCTTTTCTTCCTTCCTTTCTTTTCTTTCTTTCTCTTGCTTGCTTGTAACAGGGACTCATGTAACCTCAAACTCACTACTTAACCAAGAACAACCATGAATTTGTGATCTACCTGTCTTCACTTCCCAAATGCTAGAATCATATTCCTGTGGCCGCTATGCCAGCCTGGTTCTCCTACCCTTCTCTTAACTCATCATTCCCATCTATCATTTGTTAGTTACAGGTGCCAATTAGTGATTTTGTGACTCCAATATTCCATCCACATTTTTTATGTTTTATTCCATTTGAAGGGGTCACTTTTTCCTCTTCCTCTTTTATTTAATTATTCACTTATACAAGAAAAATTCAGATATTATGTTTTGGGATATGGATGGATGCACAAATGCTCTGAGCAAAGTAAAGGTAATTATTAAAAGGAGCTAATTGCCTTAATCCTGTCTCGGTGTAGGACATCAACAAACTTTGCAGTCATGGCCAACCATGGGATCCTCCTGCCCATGTTCTTACACCCAGGCTTGGAGCCATTTCTTCCTCAGGAGTTCACTGGAGAAAAACAAAAGAGTTAAAATCTCTCCATTGAATCCAGGAGTGTTGAATTATTATGACTCTGAAACTTGGTGGGAAAAAAAGGCTCTTAATGAGTTTCAGCATTTTAATGTACTGCAGGTTCCCAAATGCATGATTTTAAGAAGCTTAGCCATTGGGTATCTGCTAAATAATAGCATTTATTTTCTACTCTAAATACTCCCCAGGAAGTCTGAATAACATTGCAGTGTCTTTGGAGTAATAACTTTGGTAGGCTAATTGACTTTAACATTCCTTTCCAAAAAAAAAAAAATCCACACCATTTTGATTAATGAGCTCAATAATAGATCATTAATCTTTTTGGCTCAAAAATGATAGAAACCATATTACATTCATTTTGTACCCTATATTTCTAGATTCTCTCACCAATCTATGGCTACATTTTATAAATCTCAATAGTTGAGTGTTCCCAACTCCAAATCATTTAGGGTGATGCCTAGTAAGTATGCAGTTGTGTGGGGGGAAATGGAACTAGTCTTAAATGGTGGTAAGTGTTCATTTATGAAGATGACTTACAGGTAGATAGTAGTTGTTTTTGATGGACAGAATGTAAAGTGTACCCCACCCATAGCCTCATATGTAGACAATTATTATAATTTTCTTTGGATTGCTGGGACAAAACACCCAACCAAAAGCAGTTCATCAGAAGAAAGATTTTATTTTGGCTTAGAGTCTTGAGGAGAAGCTCCAGGATGGCAGGGGAAAGCATGCCATGAGCAGAGACTGGACATCACCTTTGCCACAGCAGGTGGAGAAGAGCAGCAGGACAGTGAGCTGAACTCTTACATGGGGAAGATGGCTATAAAACCCATCAGCCTGCTCCCAACAACATACCAACTCCAGCAGGACTTCACCTCCCCATTTTGCCACCAGTTGGGGACTAAGCATTCAAAACATATAAATTTATGGGGGCATCTGATTCAAAAGACAACAACACAAATTGAATTATGTAGTTGTCTTCGGGTCTCACAGATTCCAAGAGTTTTTATATTTTAAGAATCATTTTTTGCATTCATTTCATGGTTAGAACATCATTTAGATATTAATTAGGCTATCTAATCACCATTTCAAGGAAAGTAAAATTTCAAGTCATAGACAGTTAAAGCTTGGAGGCAGATGTCTACATTCTGGGTTGCACTAATGTGTGAGCTAGGGTGAAATTGCATATTATAAATGAGATTCTGTTATAAGCTGTCCAAGAGGCTGAGATCTCTAAGACAGCCAGCGTTTGTGGCCAGTTAAGTCGGAGTGTTTGGGATATTAGCTTAGTGGCCAGCATGAACTAGAAGATGAGGGAGATACTGAATGGGAGAGTGGGTGATGTCTAACACAGATATCAAGAAGTGGATGATTCATTTATCAAACTACCTTCAGTGGTGACTTGTGAACTAACTAGTGACGGCTTCAGATTGGCATTGTGGTCATCACTGCCTCCAGTTGACCAAGTTTGCTGCTGTTCTTCTTCACCACAGGATTCCTACAGATACCATATGTCATATTCAGCTCATGTGCCACTGGGTGAACCTCCAAACCAGGCACAGTTGTGGGGGGAAGGAATTTGATTTATTAATGAAACAAATCCATGGGATGTTCCAGATGGCAAAAGAGGCTGGCCCCCTCTCACAGGTAGAGAGAGAGAGAGAGAGAGAGAGAGAGAGAGAGAGAGAGAGAGAGAGAGAGAGAGAGAGAAAGAGAGAGAGAGAGAGGACATCATCAACACCATACACACAAACCAGCAAACAGGCAAAACAGGCATAGAGAAGCAAGAGAGAGATTTCCTTCCCCCTTATATAGCCCCAGGGTGGGGTCTTGCAACATCTCCCAGACTTGTTGCCTCCCTGAGTCTCTAGAATTTCCTTCCTGCACTGCCCTCCCAGGAAGGGAAGTTTGTTTGTAGCTCCCCTGAGCCTCCTTACATCTTTCCCCCTACTGAGAGGGCTGCCTTCCTGTGAACATCCTCAGAGACCCACCCAAGATTATTAAACAGGTCAAGTTGACAACAGAATTTAACTATAACACTATACTTGCATACTTGTCTGAGTAGACATCTGACTGTGAACCTGTCTTTCTCTGTGATACCCAGGCACACTTGATGTGATAGTTTGAATGTGAAATGCCATCCATAGCATCATGTGTTGTGATTAAGCCTCATATTCTATCCGCAACCAGTGGAGCCTTTGGGAGGTAGAGCCTTACTGGAGGAGGTGTGTCACTGGGGAGAAGAATCTTGTGGTTTATTTGTCCAGCCCTTCTGGATGTTCAATAGCTAGCTCTTTTTGCTGCTACCTCCCAGGGGCTGTTTCAAGATATAATACCCAGCCTCTGCACTGACGTGCTTTCCTTGCCATGATGAAACATCCCGTTGAAACTTGAAGCTGAAATAAATCATTTCTTTTCATATGATGCTTTTGGTCAGATATTTTGTCCTCATAACAAGAAGGTAACTGCCAAACTGCCACATTTGATGAATTTATATATATATATATATATATATATATATATATATATATATATATATATATATATATATATATATATATATATATATATATATATATAAAATGGCATATATATATTATGGCATGATAATGCATAAGATTTTGAGCTAGGGAGATGCACAGTTGGTAAAATGTGTGCTTTACAAGCATTAGTATATAAATTTATACCCAGAACCCACATTAAAAAGAAAGAGGGTCTGGTGGTAAAGGTGCATGTTTACAATTCCAGTACTGGATAGGTGGAGACAGTATGATCCCTGCGTCTAACTAGTCAATCAGTCTAACCTAGTTGGAAAACTTCATGCCAATGAAAGACCTTGTCTCAAAAATGATATTACTTTCATGTGATAATGGATATTTTAAGTGTTTTCTAAAACATTTGAGATAAAATTGGACTCAGGCTATTATTACTTTGTATATGCATATAAATACCAATACATAAACATATATAAGTACTTATACATATATTATGGGTGCAGCATTAGACATGGTACTAGTTTTATGAAGACATTTTCCTGTAAGGAAAGTACTTTGAGCATATCTCACCTCATCCGTTGTTTATCAGAAACTCAAATTTTCACTTACAAGACTGACTTGTGGATTCTTTTAAGAAACACTAAATTTGAAGTATTTAGCACTTATCACACAAGATCTGTTACACAACTCCCCAAAGGCTCATTTAAGCTGTGTTCCTTGGTTGTCATTTTCAAAGACAATGGTGAGAACTTGTGTCCATGAGAACTGCCATCCCCCAGCATGAACAGTATCACAATCCCACAGTTGTGTGTGTGATAAATAGAGATCAGAGCCTTAGCCTCATGTCATCACATTCTAAGAAGGAGACACAAAAACATTTTCACATCTCTTCTATATTGAAATGTGTGAATGTTGATTCTTCTATGTGAAATTTGGAGAATACCATAGTAACTCATGACCACACGCATGCAGTTGCTAAAACCCTGTCCTGGTTTCAGGGAGGATCATGGTCATCATGAAGAAAGCAGGTGACGCCTTTCTGTGCCTGAGTTCACAGCAGGTGGATGGAGGACCTGTTCTAGAGACCACAAGGAGTCCTAAGAAGACTCGGAAAATGTGAAATCTGTTCCCAACACTGAGTTGTTCTCTCTAGTTTTCTTGCTTCTTCTCATTGTTGACCGTTGCTCTCCTTAGGGCAAACCCACGCATAGGTCTTTATGACACAGGAGTTATTATGATGAGACCATGCAGAGATCTCAGTACAGTGCAGAGTGAGTTTAACGCTTTCTCCAGGGCAAAGCATTCCACTAGGGTTGGTGGTTTGTGACACTTGAGTTCAAGTTCATGAGGAAGGTGTGCAGGCAGCAGTCCAGGAAAGCCAGGTATGTCAGTTGGCTACCTGGTCCCAGCACCACAGGTGCCCGAAAGGCAGTTACACAGACTTAGTAACACAGAATTAGAGACTCAAGTCAGTCACTCCTCATCTCAAAACAATGATCTAGAATGATCTAGATCCAGAGTTGCTCCAGTCTGAAGAATGGCACACAGGACCAGTGGTTTAGGCTGTCAGGGGCCTGTTTGCCTTTAAGACTCTGCATCTAGTCCCCAAAATTAAAGTCTGTGATTGTAATTGAACCTGAGGGTATGACCTTCATTTGCCAAGGCCATGCTCACATTAAACCTGAGATAATTAAAAGCTTCTTAGGGAATTGTTTTTATCCCTTCTTATTTTAGGAAAATTGTTCTTACTGGAGCTTGGGTCTTCTATTATATCATCTCTCTCTCTCTGTCTCTTTCTCTGTATAGATAGATATTTATATATAACAGATATATATATATAACATATTTATTACATGCATATAATACATATAGTATGTAAGACAATATGTGTGGTATATATGTATATGTGTGTATGTATATACACATACATGTATATATACATACATATGTGTGTATGTATATATATATATATAGTGTGTCTCACACACACACACACATACACAGACTCATTGTATAGCCTGGAACTCATGATCCTCTCGCCTCCACCTTCCCAGTAGTTTTCCTCTAGTCCCCTTATGAAGGAGCAACAGAAACCACCCGCTCTCTGCAGGTGGAAGGTGAATGCTACGGAAGGTTTGCTGACAGACAGGTCAGAAGGATGTTAATGGAGCACTGTTCAGGGCTGGAGGTCTGCTTCTTCCCAGTCTCCTATTTATGCTTCCCTTTTGTCTCTAATGTATTTACTTGGTTTGGGGAGTATCTGTCTGTCATCTATCTATCTCCCATTTATCTATCTATAATCTCTTTATTTATATCTATCATTTATCTATCATCTATCCATCTATCATCTCTTTATGTCCATCAGTTATCACCATCCAACTATCTATCAATTATCTATCATTCTATAATCTATCTGCCTATCTAATATATATATATATATATATATATATATATATATATATATATATATATATTTATCATCTATCTAATCTGTCTATAATATATATATATATATATATATATATATATATATATATATATATATATATATATATATATATATATATATACATCTATCTATCTATCTGATGTTTATAGCTGTGCATCTCACTTTTTCTGGACAAAGACAGCAGATTTCAGCTCAGGAAGCTTAGAACACCTAGTGTGAAGGTCAGAGTGCACTATTTATCCATTTTTTTCTAATAACACAGGTGTGATAAAGTTAACACATTGCATGGGTAAGCATTGTGCAGAGTATACAAAATAACCAAAATAACAGAATCAACATCTCTCTTTCTCTCTCACTCTCTCACTATCTTCCTTCCTCTCTCTCTTCTATATTGCTGTCTCTGTCTCATGATCTATTAAATGAAATTAACTCATGTGATGACAGAGTCTGATTAGCTGTGAGATCTTCCTTTAGAAATCTAGAGACTCAGGAGTGTTCACCATGAACTTCCAGTCCAAAGCTGGACCCAGGGTTCAGAAAGAGAGAATGATCCAATCTTGATCAAAGATAGGAAAATAAAAGAGACCCAAAGTCCGAGGAAGCCAGTGTGGGAGAGATTGGTTCTCTCTTAACTCGTAGGAGGGACAGGCACTTTCTTAACTAAGATCTCCAACTATTGGGTAAGGACAGCCCAAATGAAAGAAGGCAAACGCTTTTAGACATACTAACACATTTAAGGGCTCAACTCATCCAAAACCACCCTCACAGAATCACCTAGTTCAACTAAGTGTATGGGTATGCTTTTTGCCAAGTAAAATTGAAACATAAAATTAACTCCTATGCACAAATGATACTGAAGCAATACTCACACAGCAAAGCTCTCTCCAGTATCAGAGATACTGTGATATCTGTAAAAATAGCATGAGGCATATCATGAAGTCACCAGAACAGTGAGGAGGTCTCTGCAAATTTAGAGGTAAGCCAATTCCTTTGCCTGATGCCTTCAGGGCAGCCTGCTGACTCTCTGATTTAATTTTCCAGAGAGAAAACATTTAGCTTTATGATTATTAATTTTAACTTACTATGGCATTTAAATAGACTATTCCATTAAAAAAATCTCCATTATCTCCATCTTGATTTTTTTTCCTCATAGGAGAAATGATCCTTTGAGGAGAAATTCTTGCTGGTGATCTGCAGAATTCAGGAAGGATGAGAACTTTCATTTACAAGCTATGTGTCCTCTGAAGATATCAGAGCCAATTTTCTCATTTGTGAAGTTCAGATAGTAACTGTTGCCCTATCTACATGATAGGTTACCATAAAAGGGGTGCCCTTATCATAAGATTCCCCAGAACACTAAATATTATGTCTCTATGTAATGTAATAATATTTAGTTCAGTTTAATAAATGCCCCTCCAAATATTGCTTTTCTGCATTTCAACTAAATTAAATTTATTTTCAACTGATAAGTAAAACTGTATATATTAATGAGATAATGTGTTTTGGTACACATATCCATTGTATGCCATTTAGTTCCCTTAAGAATGTATCTATCTCTTGGGCTGGAGAGATGGCTCAGTGGATAAGGCACTTGCCTCTGGTGCCTAAGGCCCTGAGTTCAATTCCCCAGGACCCATATAAGCCAGACCCACAAGGTGGTGGCCCTGGTGTTCTCTCTGTCTCTGTCTCTGTCTCTCTCTCTCTGTATCTCTCTGCTTGAAAAATATATAAATAAAATATTTTTTTAAATGTATCTATCTCTCAAACATTTATCATTTCTTTCTTTCTTTGCAAGCAGAGAGACAGAGAAATAGAGAGAAAGACAGAGGGAGAATAAGAGAATGGGCAATCCAGGTCTTCCAGCCAATACAAACAAGTTCCAGATACATATGTCACTTTGTGCATCTGTATTTTTAAGTGGCTACTGTGGAATCAAACCTGGGTTGTTGGGCTTTGCAGGCAAGTGCCTTAATTACTGAGCCATCTCTCCAGTCTGAATTATCATTTCTTTATGGAGAAAGTTCTCAAATAATTTCTTATTTTCTTCCTGCTTTTTTTTGAAATGTACACTATGTGCTTATTACCTATATTCACTCTTCTGGGCAATACCACATCAGTCCTTCCTGTTCCCATATACCTGCAATGATTGACAATGATTGACCTTACCTCTTCCTTCTATCCCCTCTCTTACCTTAGCTTCTTTTATTCTCACTTTTTATGAGACAGGCTGGCCTTGAACTCATGGTGATCCTCCTATCTCTGCCTCCCGAGTGCTGGGATTAAAGGCTTGCACCACCATGCCCAGCTAGAGACAAGGCATCTTATATTTCTCATATGAGCAAGGTGTGGTACTTCTAGTCCTGTGCCTGGTTTGTTTCAGTTAACATAACCATCTCCAGTTCCATCCTTTTTATTGTAAATGACAGGATCTCACTCTTTTCATGACTAGACGCTATTCCATGGTTTAGAATGTCATGTTTTCACCCAGAGCCAGAGATCTATCACAGACCTCATTCTTTTGACCAGAAATCAGAGTCCAGTAGTTTTAAATTCTGGTTTAATAGGCTACTGATTATGAGAGAGTGGTCCATCCCCAATGACCTTCAAGTCCTATAATACCTGACAAATATTTTGATCTAGAGATGAGCAGGTTTGTCCACTCTATGAAATATTCCTTTACTTAACTATCTTTAGATGTTCCAGAGTTCTGAAGTTCTTAACTACTAAGAGCTAAATGACTGCTAATATATCCCATCGTATCAGCTTATATACACTAGAACCTGGTGGGGAAAAAAGGGAATCATTTTAGGAAAATGAAATAATTTCTTATGTCTTCTAGGGTAAAATGACAATGTTTTCTCCCATTAACAGCAGAGAGAAAACATTTTGTAATTTTCTCATGAATTAGACTAATAAAATTAAATAATATGCCAAGAAATCCCCGTGCAGATTAAAACAATGTGGAAACAGCAAAAGGAAGGAGTTATGTCAATAAAATGTAATAGATGTATGAATTACAGTCATATATTTTTTATGACCTAGTATCTTTTGTACTGTAGTCACTCAGAGACCATGGGGGAGGATTTTAGCTAAGGCTGGGAACTCTTTTATGTCAGCCTAAACCCTGTAACTCAAGTTAATGATGAATAGGTAAAAACAAGACAAACCGGATGCAGAGATATTAATTTGGTCTATGCTGATATTTCAGAGAACCCCAACCTCCAGTCATCGACTTGTTAAGTAAACACCGCATCCTAAATTGGTAAAAATCAATGTACCTGGATATTATTTGTTTTCTTTCTCACTGGTTGGTTACTAACTAGTTGGACAACCTTGAACAAATCAAGTTCTGTTTTCTCCATTTGTTGAATGATAAGTAAGAATGGACAAACTGTCTCTTTACATTTATTCTGAAGTTACCTGGTCTTAAACATTTAAATCAAGTAAAGTTACTTTTTGGTTGTAGCTATCACAGGGAAAAAAATCTGAAAAGTTAAAATCACACACTGGTTTGTAGCATGAGTCAACTGTTCAGATCTGGCCATTTGGAGCTGAAGAGATGGTTCAGGGAGAAAAGCACTTATTTATAAGTATGAGGACAATAGCATGAAAGTAAAAGCCCAGAGTGTTAGGGCATGCCTATAATCCCAGTGCTGAGGAGACAGAGGGGATCCTTGGCTAGCTATTCGAACTCATTGGATGACCTCTACGTTCAGCAGGGGAACCTGTCTCAGAAAATAAGGTCAAAATTGATTGAGGAAGACAGCCATCACTGACACCTGGTCTTCACATGCATGTGCATACATGCGTACCCACACATATACAAACATGCATGCAGTCAACACACACACACACATAAAAAACATCACTATCCATTAGCAGTGAGTCTAATGTGTAAATAAATTTGAAAGTAGAAATATAACAGCATGTAGTATTTTCAAGTTTATTCTGTGCACAACTTAAATGCTCTTGTCGACCAGTATGCTCAAGATTAATATTACATTTTAATGGATGAAATTACTTAATGAATATCACTGCCCACAGTCATATTCTTTCTGTGAATATAAATTAAAGAATAACCCATTGAATGCTGTAGTATCTCTGTGAATACAGATTAAGGAGTTGGCCTTGCTGTTTGAATTGAGATTCAGAAAATAGCATTACTGGCCAATCCCTGCTGGACTAAACTCAGTATGTACATGTTGCCTCATTTTGAGTAGCTCAAATGCTCCCACCACAATGAGAAGGCAGAAATGGATTTGTGGGAGGACAAACTTGGAGGCTGCTTCCCAGAGAAAATTCCAAGATCAGTAGAGAATCTGGGACTATGCCCTAGTTTTTATGAACTTGAAGCTTTAAGGGAAAGTGTGCAGAGTGTTGGACAAACTCCACCCTCATGATGAGCACAGTGAGGCATGTATTTCTCAAAGTATTGTTCAGAAGTGGAGGAAGCCCAAGACTCACAAATCATGTCATAAAAAATAAAAGCCAACTGTAGTAGAGTGTGCCTATAATCCCAGCACTGGGCAAATGGAGACTGAAGGAGCCCCATGACTTACTGGCTAGACACTCTCATCTATTTGATGAGCACCAGTGTTGCAGTCAGCTTTCTAGTTGCTGTGCAGAAAGAACCAGAAAAAAGGCTGATTGTGGAGGAATGGGTTTATTTGGCTTATAGACTCGAGGGGAAATTCCATCCTGGCGGGGAAAACGATGGCATGAGCAGAGGGTAGACATCACCTTCACCACAGCACTGCAAACAGCGGCAGGAAGGTGTGCCAAACACTGGCAAGGGGAAGCTGGCTTATAACCCCATAAGCCCGCCCCCAACAACACAGCTCCAGTGAGGTTGTAAAACCCAAACTGCCCTCAGCTGGAGATCATTATTCAGAATACATTCAGTTGTGGGGAACGACACCTGGATCAACCCATGACAACCAGTTTCAGTGAGTCATTCTGCCTAAAAAAAAAAATTAAATAAAATAAAGGTGGAGATCAAGAATATAGGATACTCAGAATTGACCCCTGCACACACACACACCACACATGCATGTGCACATGCGTGCAAAATCACACACATACACAGACACCATTTATACATGCAAAAATAAGCAGCCTCAGTGTGTTGATAATGTGTTTCTCAGACCTCCCTTCATTAAGAATCCCCTGGTAACAAAGTCAGAGAGAAATGTCAGAGCCTTGTGCAAGCAAACACTCCAGACAGAATTTAATAGTTAATTCACTACTTTTTTCACTGTTCTTAACATTCACCTTCTTCATGTGGCAAGAAACACTGTCTTTTTAATTATAATAGCAGCATAAAATGATCGTTTAAATGGGTTTATTAAGTCCTAAAGGTATGTTGGTCTGTAGAAATCTTTTAAATAAATAGTATGTGTCAGGAAAACCTTCCTAAGATATCATATGTAAATGAATGGAGGCTCAGGGAGATTGAGATACAGGAACTGGAAAACTAGGAAGCGTGGTTGCAAGGTCTAATTCTAACTCTGACACTAATTATCAGATTGTCCTTGGGCATGGCAATAAATCTTTCATGCCCCCATTTCCTCGTTATCCAAGGAGTATAATGATATTTGCCAAAATACCTTTGCTGTGATGATAGGAAGATTAAAATTAAGTGATGGATAGTCAAATACTATAAAAGCTGAAAGTTTTATGTGCACAAGGCTCATTATTATGTATCTGAACATCACTTTTTCAATGAAAGAGAGAGAGGAGAGAAGAAAACATACAACTCTTTAAACAATTTAATGTAAAGGATAATGTCATCTGTTTGCTTTTTACATTCATTGGTTTATTGGTAATAGTATAGAGGAATTAGTAGTAATAGTGGTAGTAATAATAATAATAATAATAGTACTGTGTGTGTGTGTGTGTGCTCACCTTCATGTGCCTGTGGGGAGGGGAGGGTTTGGAGAGAGACAGAAAGAAAGTGAAATAAATTTAGTAGAACATTTCCCCCATAAACACCGTTTCTAAGCATTAAAATTGTAATCATCTTTTTTTCAAAAAGATTATGTGTTAATTTTCCATGGCAATAAAAAGCTCAAACACGAAATTATGTTTTAAAAAAAAATAAACTCAATAATACGTTCTATTCATCTCAAGGTTCAAAAAAATGTTGTGATCTACCTAACTATGCACAGCAGTTAAAAACTATGAAATTTAGTTTTTTTTTTACAAATTTCATATGTGAACATTATGTATTTTGATCTTAATCCACCTTTGAACTCTCTCCCCATCTCTCTTTCACTGAATCCCTTTTATTCCTGAGTATTTTTTTCTATTTTGATGTCTTTTTTTTTCCCCTTGTGTGTGGGCATGACACTCTGAGTTTCATTAAGTTTTCCTTCACTGGTATGGGTGGGGGATTGTTTACCAGAGCACATGGGTTCTACTAGTGGCTAAACAACTGCTCCCTCAGAAATCACTCACCTCCCGTAACTCCTCAGGGAAGGGATGGGGACCTCCTGCCCTTCCTCCATCATCCCTGACAGAATGCAGATGGACCTGGTATTCTGTGGGTTGTGTGTAAGCTTTCTACCAAAATTATTTCTTGAACCCAAGTAATATTTGGAATCCTATTTTTAATATTTTTCCAAGTTATTTTAAGTTGTAAGTTTCTTAGTTATCATCTCATTATGGAAGTTTTCTTTTATTGTTTTAGAATACCATGACCTATTACCTGTCTTAATCTCTTGTTTATTACTTACATTAAGGTTGTTGTTTTGGTTAATTTAATAGATTGGTTGAACTAAATGTGTAACTTGTTTGGATATTAATGGTCAATCATCTCCTTATTGGCTATGCTTCTTTCTGAGAATACCCTAAATTTTCATATACAAATAACTAAGTCTTCATTTACTCATCCATGCATGAACTAGACAATATCTCCACATAAAACAATGTCTTTTAAAAATGTTTTATATTATTTATTTAGCTGAGAGATAAAACAATGTTAAAAATTGTGATTTGATTCTCCGCTCTACTAAGCATCACCAACTTAAGCATTATTATTGCTCAGCAAAATGATAGACATAATGACCCCATTTGCATAAAAACTTTTGTGCTTATTGTAGGAGGGAAATTCTGATATTTCTGCAGTTATAAGAATCACCTGTGAGGCTTGTCACAACATTGATCATTTGACCTACATTTGGAGTTTCTGACTCAGTAGCCTTTATTAATAGTTTCTGATTCAATGTGGAACTGAAAATTAATACTATCTTTTTTTTTGAGGTAGGTTCTCCCTCTAGCTGAGACTGACCTGGAATTCACTATGTAGTCTCAGTGTGGCCTCAGACTCATGGTGATTCTCCTACCTCAGCCTCCCAAGTGGTGGGATTAAAGGTGTGCACCACCAGGCCCTGCAGTGTTTTTTTTTTATTTTTTTAACCAGTTCAGGTGTTTATTTTCATTCATTCATTCATTCATTTTGGAGTTAGGGTCTCATTGTAGCCTGTGATAACTTCCAATTCACAATGTAGCTGAGGTCAACCTGGACTCAACAGTTCTTTAAAGATGTCGTCTTTAAAAGAAGAGAAAGGAAAGCATAAGGAAAGAAAAATAACTCTTAAAGTACATTTCAGAATATGTTGGGGATTGTCCTCAAGGTGCCACTTGAGTGAAATTCTCTCCATTCTTGCCATGTTCCCCAATATTCAGAGCTTATTATTATATTGATATATTTTCTTCCCTTAGCAACAAGAGCAAGACCCAACGAATTTATACATCTCCAACCTCCCCATTTCTATGGATGAACAAGAGCTGGAGAACATGTTGAAACCCTTCGGACATGTGATTTCCACCAGAATACTGAGAGATGCCAATGGAGTCAGCAGGGGAGTTGGCTTTGCCAGGTACAGTTTATTCTCTGTTTTTCCTCTTTGTTATTCTTTGTTATTCTCTTCCTTTCTAAGAGTAGGACTCAAATCAGTAGAACATTCTAAATAAACTAAATGGCATATAATAAAGGTAGCTTATCAAATCTATTATCTTTCTGTATCTTTGCTTCAAGCCAAAAAGGCCGATGAAATTATAAATACATAGTGATAGCCAAAGTGTGTACCCAGGTGGGCTCTACGTGTCCCTAGTCAAAAGGGTATGCATGTCTTTCCTCAACTTCTCTGTGCTTTTAAAGCAACAAAATCAACTTCAACCAAGGTATAACGAGGGCCCAGGAGCACATAGCAACAATATAGGCAATGTCCAAAGCACCTCCATGTTTTTTTTTTATTGATTTCCAAAGTAAGGATAAGAGAGAAGGGGAGAATTATTTAACAGTAACTGTTGGGAATCCCCAAGGAAAGGAGACATGGAAGGGGAGATCTGCAGGATGCATGCATTGAAGAGACACTGGGAGGTGATTTTGATATTTTAGGCAGGACAGTGAGTTTTCTCTCATTTTTAGAAAAGAAAGAGTAGTTTTCATTTAATTACTAAGGGCATCTCAGCCAAGAATCGAGTTACAATGGTTGTGCACCCATTGTCTGTGTCTTCATTTTCCTGAAGAAAACAAAGCTAAAAAAAAAACAAGGAAACAGCTCAATGGCAAAATTGGAAAATTAAATCACAGTTCTTTGTGGCTTCATGTACTGCTGTGTGATACTACCCAAATTAATCTGGATGGAGAGATTGTATTAGGGACCATGTGGAAGTGAGAACAGTCCCAGGTGGGTGTGACCACCCAGGAGGACAGATGGAGTGTAGATGTGAGCTGACCTCTACTTTGACCTCCTTGAAGTCATGGATCCTGTGCACAATTCTTTTATTCCTCAGGATATTCTTCACCTAGTAAAGCACTAGAAATAAGCAAGATATGTATGCCTCTCAAACAGACTAAAAATACACGTGGATGTGTATTTTTTTTTTTTGAGAACCTTGGCATCAACTGCCGACTTTCATGATCTCAGCAGAGAGGACACTCCCTGGGTCCCCAAATGTTACCTCTGTTCTTGAATAGCACACAATGTTCTGTCAGAACCCTGAGCAATGTGAGGGGCACCATATTGCCTCCGTTTACCAAGTGCCTTCTTTTCCTTCCTACTCTACGGCTGCCCACTAAAAGCTGTATAAGTCGCTTTCTCCTTTATTAGTCCAACTCATGAGAAATATATGCAGCTCACTTTCATCAAAAGAACACATTTGCTATGATCTAGGGTATATTTCTTGGTTTTTTATTTTTATTTTTTGGTATAACATATGTTAGTTTACTAGTAATGTCATAACAAAATTCCTTAGACTGGGTTAAAGAATGAGAATTTGTTTCCTCATGACTTTGGGGGCTAGGAGTCAGAGATCAAACTGTTTTCTGAGTAGCTTTCTTGTGTTGTCTGCCTTTTGGTTTGTAGGCTCTCTTCTGTCTGTGTTTCCATAGGCTTTTCTACTATTGATAATTTGTCCCTCTCACTGGATTGAGTGTTTCCTTTTGCCATGGTTGGATTAAGTTGTAGATGATGGATTTCATTACTTCTGGTTTTTGTTAATACTTTTGTGGGCGGTATGTATATGTGTGTATGCATGTCTTTATGTATGTGGACACATGTGTGTGTGGGTACAAGTGCACTGTGTGTGTGTCCATGAATGTGGAGGCCATTGGTCAAAATCAGGTGTCTTCCTTAATTGCTCTCTAGCTAATTTATTGAGACAGGATCTCTTATTGAACCCAGTGCTCACCAAGTTAATTAATCAAGGTAAGTTAGCTAATCAAGGTAGCCAGCCTGCCCCAGAGTTCCACCTGTCTCTGTTCCTCAGCAGGATTATAGATGGATCACCACACCCACCTGGCATTAAGGTGGGTATTGGAGATCCAAAACTCCAGCAAGACTTCTTCCAGTTGAGTATTTCCCCAGCCCCGCAAAATTACATTCGATGAATTTGCTGAACAGCTCAGTTCAATGTGCTCAGTAGACTTAACACTAAGCTGCTTCTTCTAAGGGCCAGAGTCATTGTGGAACAGAGTCCCATTTGACTTAATTTTCTACCTCCAAATGCTCCTCGAGACACTGCAGATAAGGACTATAAGAAATGAACTTGAGGAGGGGGCACAGGGAACTACTTACTTCTCTCTCTCTCTCTCTCTCTCTCTCTCTCTCTCTCTCTCTCTCTCTCTCTCTCACACACACACACACACACACATCAATCTTTGCCTAAAGGGAAACAAATTCTATTAAAGTTCACAGTCAAGTCATCTATATCAAAATATTAAAATCATATTTATGGCCTATGGAGTCATGAAGGTACAAAACACAGTATTTTTTTTTTAGGATTTGGTGAAGGGATTTTTTTTAAATGTGAGTGTTTTTTTTTTATTTATTCATTTTTAAGCAGATAGATACAGAGATAGGGGGGCACCAGGGCCACCACCTTGTGGGTCTGGCATATGTAGGTATTGGGGAATTGAACCAGGGGCCTTAGGCACTAGAGGCAAGTGCCTTAACTGCTAAGCCATCTCTCCAGCCCTTGATGAAGGAAATTTTAACAAGCTTGTTCCTTGTTCTGAATATGGTCCCTTCCTCCCACAGTAGTACACTTTGCACATAAAATTCACAAAGAGCCCTTGAAAATTCAAGCCTGAACTTATTAGGGTCTTTCAGAGCGGCCCAGGAGATTTTACTTGTCAACAACTTCTTGGTGTCATCCCAACATTGGTCACCTGATCTCAGCTCTTCTGCTTCTTGTGACCTGGACAAGGCTGCCAATAATACTAATTGGCTATGCTGCCCAGTGATGTCCTGCTGTCTCTTGCCTGGTCAGCTCTCAGGTGTTGACCAGAGCATTTTTCTTCAAAGAATTCTCCCTGACTTCCATTTGCAGGCTGCAGCTCAATTTAAATGTCATTGTTACAACTCCTATGAAAGTCTTCCTTGCTCAGGGGAGATGATTCAAGCATGAGGAATGGAATTCAGATCTTCAGTACTGCTATAAGATGCTGAGTGTGACAGCACATGCCTTTTAGCTAAGGCTGGGGGGGTTTCTGGAAGAAGAAAGAACCCTGGGGTGGCTGGCTAGCTTATCTATCTAGTGAAGCAGTAAGCTTCAATTTCAGTGAAGGGTCCTGTCTCACAAAGATTAAATGGAGAATGATTTAGTAAGTATCCTACGTTGATATCTGGCCTCTACACATGTACACACGTATACACACACATGCATACACACATTTACAACATACACATGCAAAAATAGTTTTCTTTAATCTCACATTAAATACATTACTCATTTCTGTCTTTTGCCTCAGTGTTATAAATTTGTTATTTGTTTTTAAATTGGTTGGATGGATGGATGGATAGATAGGTAGATGAAGGATGCACGGATGGGAAGCAGATTTCATAATTACCATTCTATGAAATTTCTGATTAGCTTATCTAACTAGTCTTAAAACCTTGACATTACACACGAACTGTCATTCACTCTTCCACTGAACCTCCAGGTCTCTGTGTTAGATCGCACATGGAATCAGTCTTTTCCTGCTTCAGCCTCCTGACTGCTGTGATAAGAGGGGTGTGCTACCATGCACAGTGGGTCTTTGTGCTCTAATTCTTACATTTCTCATTTGTTCTGAAAGTTACCAGGGGATTGAAAATACTATTGGTTAAATTCCAGTCACAGATATACTTTTAATTCTATTTTTTTTTTTTTTTTTTACTTTTTGGCCAACAGAGATGTGGTAGCTATCATTCGTTCTGGAATTTTCAAATAAAAATTATTTTTGTTCATTCCTATCCCCAGTCCGACACTCCCCCCAACAATTCCCTTCTTCTATTTACATGCCACATGCACCCCTCGCCCTTTCCCTCATCTGACATATCTTTATATCTGCTTGTACTTATGGCTTGTTCAGTGACTGATGAATGGATAATGAAATTGTGATACATATACACAAAGGAATTCTATTCAGCAGTATAGAAAAATGAAATTATGAAAATTTCAGGAAAATGGATGCACCAGAAAAGAAAAATCATATTAAGTCAAATGACCCAAACTCAGAAAGACCAAAGCCACATTTTTTCCCTGATTTGTGGTCTTATCTTGTAATATCTATAATGTAGGCAAAACTCATAATGGTAGAAGAATAAACAAAAGTTAGTGCCTTTGCATGTTTAAGAAATTAAGCAAAAATATGTGTTCTTCCTCTAATAACGTACAGTGCTTTAGACACTATGATAGGATAGTGCATCTTCCATTGGGAGGGAGGTGAGGCTATTATCTTGTCTAGTAAGTTACAGCACGTCTCTTGAATTTATCACTATTGCAGTTGACAAAACCTGGATTGCACTTGCACCAGGCTTCACTTGGGATATTACCATTCCCAATGGCCACTTCTAGCTACCAGATGTGGTCCTTCCTTCATGTGTAAGAGATCTGAAATTCCTTTGACAAGAAAGAAAAGCCCCCATCATTATTTTACTTACCAGCTATATATTAATGTCCTTTGATGGCAGTCTCTTCAAAGTTAAAGGAGTATCTTCATTTTATATTTAAAAACACTGAACTTCAAAGCATTGATTTGAATGTCAGTAGGGTGCCCAGACTGCACAATTACAGGCTTTTCAAAGTTCTGGAACTGCTGGATCCTGTCTGGAATTAAAGACACTTTATTTTATTTTTAAGGTTTTCTTTTTTCTTTTGTTGTTTTTTTCCCCCTCCTCTCTTGTAACTTAAAACAATTTGGTAAGATCTACCTCCCTCCAGGCAGCATTTTACAGCCACGTCATAAAGCTCTAAAAACAAAATTTTACGGTGGGAACGCTGACATTCAGGCGGTTTTGATAGAGCTAGTGTGTGCCAGTAGACTACCTTGCGTGTGAGGGTGAGGATCGGATTGGACATAAATCAGTCAGTCTGGAGGGACATGACTATATGCTCAAGGTCTCCGTTCGTTAACCATTTCCAGAAACATAAGACCGCTTGTCCAGCAAAAATCATACTAAAAAGGTGTTATGAGAGATCAGTGAAAGAAAGATCTGATGTGAAGAAAGGAATGGGGTGAACTTTCACAATGATCCAGTTTCACTCTCAGGGAACATCTGTGAGCGCAGATCCTCTTTGAGAAATGCATTTACTATCCCCAGGTGAGCTACAGAGAACATGAGAGAACACTGCACATAGAGACCTTTGTGTGTGTGTTAATATTTTTCACCCTTCTTCAGGACTCTTAATTTGCTTCATATGGACCTTTGTTGGAAGGACTTTTAACATATGGACCATGGTACTCTTCACCTCTGCCTCCTGAGCAAATTCTCCAAAATAAATCTTAGTGTTTCATTCTCTCTCTCTTCATTATATAAAGAGAAAAATAATCACAGGTATATGCAACTACTAGCCTGATTATTAAAAATTGATATAAATGTGTTGAAAATATTCTTCTGTGTTAGCTGTAAATAACTTTGTGTGTGTCGTGAGTATATAGGTTCCTATGTATGTGTGTGTGTGTTGTATGTATGTGGTGTGTGTGTATGTATGTGTGTGTTGGTACACATGTGTGTGTGGGGGAGAGATATCAACTTTGGGGAATATATCAGTTATGTTTTCATTGCTTAGACAAAATACCTACCCAGAAGCAAAGTAAGGAATGAAAGAGTCGGTTTTCACTTACAGTTCAAGGGGAGGGGAAGTTTCAATACGGTGGGGAAGGCATGGCAGGACCAGGAAGTTAGCTCACATCATTATATCACCAAGAAGGAAGTTAAACTAGGGCTGTAAGCTGGAGCCAGCTGAACCTCCAGGCTGTCATCCAGTGACACACTTGCTCCAGCAAGGCTCCACCTCTTAAAGGTTCCATAATCTTCCTGAACAGTGCCACCAACTAGAGATTAAGTATTCAAACACATGAGGCTATGGTGGACATTTCACTTTCAAGCCGACAAAGGGAGTTCTCTTGGTCATTGTCACAGTCAGCTTTCTAGTTGCTGTGTAGAATGAACCCAAGCAAAAGAGGCTTGTAGAGGAATGGGTTTATTTGGCTTACGGACTCAAGGGGAGACTCCATCCTGGCAGGAAAAATGATGGTATGAGGAGAGGGGTGGACATCACCTCCGCACAGCACTGCAAACAGCAGCAGGAAGGTGTGCCAAACACTGGCAAGGGAACCCCCATGAGCCCACCCCCCAACAACACAGCTCCAGCGAAGTTGTAAAACCCAAACTTCCATCAGCTAAGGATCTATCAATCAGAACACATTCATTTGTTTGTGGGGGGCACCTAGATCAGAACATGATAGTCACTGTCTATCTTGTTCTTTAAGATAGTGTCTCTTGCGGAAGCTGGAGCTTACTGAGCATGCCCAGAGTTTCTCTGCCTGTCTGCCCAATGATGGGATAATGAGTGTTTGCCAATATACCTGCTGTTTTATATGTGTCCTTGGGATCTAAACTCAGGGCCTCATGCTTGGGCAGGAAGCACTTTAATCAATGAAACTTTTTCCCCAGCCCAAATATGGTTTGACTCTTATTCACGTTTTATTGATTTATAATTTGTTCCTGGATGCTTCCTATTCCTTATTGTCTTTCACCCTTAAAACATAAGAGCAACACTGCTTTACAGTAAATACAATAAAAATAGGGATTTTTTTAAAAAACAAATTAAGACAATGCCAATATTTGCTTTGCAGGCAAACATATGATTCTTTAAGATGCCGTCAAAACTAGCAAACTACTTTTACTGTTTGGAGTGTGTTTTGATCACATTCACCGTGAGTCCGTTGGTGTTTTCAATATCCTACCTTGGATGTCTTTTGGCAATATGATCTGACATATGAAACCAGGAAATCACACGTGTCCATAGAAAAATATTTCAAGGGAAAATTTAGCGGATAATAATCACCCCACAACAGCTGTGTTTGCTCTTGAACAGGTTATGGTTGTGTTTGCTGAGACTACAAAGAACAAGCTATGTTTTATGGTCCTTGGTGAGTTTAATTTTTTCTCCAGTTGACAGTAGATATGGTCCAGAGGAAAGTGTACCTTTGGTGGCCTCTCCTGCTTTGTTATCTGTCTGTCTCCATTTACTTTCATCTGTCTCCTCTTGTTTGCTACTTCTCTGCTTTTCTCTCTCGACATCAAAAACTCTTGATCACAGAAAAATGCAGAGATTGCAGACAGCTTACAAATAAAGTTGTCTTATAACAACTTTAAAAAGAGGAGGTCAAGGGATGATTGCAGAAGAGGGGACAGAAAGACTGTAAGAGCTGCAGTATGGGAAGGAATGTCATGAGACATTGTCCCTTCTCCCAGAAACTGATCCATTCATCACTCCACAGTGATTACCAATAAGTCCACTGAGAAAGGCACCCAATGGACTGATATCCAGGGAGATATAATATGAGTATGACCTGATGGGAATATAGCCAACACCATATTGGCTAATACAATAAAATTCATAAACAATTAAAAATATTAAAGAGACTACTTGGAGGGAGATGGGTACATTACAAGAAGTATGGGTTTGGGGAACAAATAGAGGGACACGAGGAGACTATGATTAAAATACACTTTGTCCATAAATAACATTGTCAATAAAAAAGGTTTTCAAAAAGTTCATGATCAGGGAATAATTTGTTTTCTATATATTCAGAGTCCTGGGGTTCAAACCCAAGTCAACCAGACAAACAAATAAATAAATTAAATGGCATCCAATATTTTGTGAATTGGAAATATGCATAGCTCAAATCTATCTTTCTGTACTCTTTGATAAGAAGATGGAGAAGTGGAGATGGTATTGAATGAATTTTGAGTGCAATGGAACATTTCCCTTGGCTCTTGAATGGGGAATAATTCAGGAGCTAGTGTGCTGGACACTCACAGTCACTCAAAGTTGCCACGGAATTAATGGTCTCTGGGTTCTTGCCACACGAATTTCCATGAATGAAAACCACAGACCAGAGGAAAATGTTAAGAAAGATTTTATTATAGAGCTCATAGAGATAGAATTTTTAATACTTAAGAGAAGGAAAAATACAAATTCCTGCTCAAAGAAGAGGCAAGACCAGGATTTCTGGAAATGGAAAATCCCACCTCTAATGATCCAGATTGGGGTCTCTTATGGGAGTTTACAGGATGGGGGCTGAACTGGCTAGTCCAGCCATGATGCAAGGTTTCTAGTTAGAGGATCGTGTTTTCCAGGAAAGAATCTTCCCAGGAGACTTAATCCTCCAGGAAGGGTGTAACCTTATCTCTTCTAGGAAAGGAGAACTCCTTTAGGGAAGAAGAGATATGGAGAGGCTGGACCTTTCTGACATTCCTGATCTCTAGCAAAGGGGAGGCTGGAAGGATTCCTATAGGGGAAAGAAGTTGATGGGAAACTGAACTGATTGTCCCTTGGGCATTTCTCACCTTAAGCCATTTATAGCTTAGTTTCATGGGCCCTGTTCATCCTAACTGTCTCAACATGTTGATTGCATAATTATTATAACATAGTTTGTCATTATTCTAAATTCGCTTTTTGTTGGATGAGAAGACAGCTATGACAAACCAGCCATCCAGGTGAAATGGAGCTTGGTGGACTGAGTTCCCAGGCAGGAACTCTGGGGCATTGAATATGCACAGTGGGGCCAGTGAGGTCTCCTTGCTGTGTATCCGCTCTACACAGTGAACATTCACTAAGTTTTGGGTGTTTCAGGCATGCAGTTGACTTCCAGCCATTACGGAAAACAGAATTGGAATATATAGGCATTATCATCACTTACATTATGAATTTGAGCCAGTTTTATTTAGTATTTTTTGTACTCTCAGTTTCCTGTGAGTTAGTTGGTCTAACCCATTTCTTCTCTACATTTTTGTGGTTGTGGATAGAAATAATGTTGCTCACATCTCGGTTCTGTACCTCTTATCTGACACTTTGGGTCAGTGACTGAAATAATCTGAGCCTTTTCTGGTTTGTAGACTATAACCATTCATTCTTTCATCCAGTTCCTCTGATCAATTTGCCTTTGGATCTATTCAGTGCCACTAACTGTTCAAGATGCAGCAATATGGAGCTGCACACTAACAGAAAGAAATGGCTTTGTGTGGTCACTGCCATCTGAAAAAAGAGAAGCTTCTCTAGCCAAAAGTGAGAGTAGCACTATTATATGGGTATGCTCATTTAAGAAAAAAAAATATTCAAAGGGCAGTTTAGCAGGCATTAATATATGCATTTAGCCAGACAACAGCAGGCATTACTCCACTAGGGCTGATGACCTCCCCCACCATAGGCTTTTGACTAGGTCTTCAGTACCAGACAAGCTTTCCCTCCCATGGAGCAGGCCTCCAGTACAATTAGAGAGCAGTTGTTTTCCCTCACAATAGATGTGCCATTATTGCCCCAGTTGGCACATTTGGTCTGGCTGGCCAGTCTCAAGGCTTCCAAGGCCCACTGTTGTCCATGCCCACCTATTTATTTATCTATTAATAATCTCTTTCACTTCCAAGATCCAATCCAGGGTACTTTGTGACATTGTTGTGTCCAATCTCACCAGCCAGCCCTGGTCTGTGCAAATAACCTTGGTTTCATTGGACAGTATTGATCCAATATCCAATCAATAGACTTAAGATTTTCTGAGATGTTCCCCATGATAGGATCTATCTTACCTATGTATTAGGAGGAAAATGTATGCCTGAAATGAAGTGCACTTTTTATCATACACTATCAGGGTATATAACTGTATTTTTTTTCCAAAAAAAATATTTTAGTTTGTGGTTAGTGTGTACAGTTCTTTCCCCACAAGCATGGGCACCTCAATTTGATGCCCAAAACACATGTTAAAAAAGAACACATGCCTGGTGGTGCATGCTTGTAAGCTCTGCACTGGGGAGACAGAATCTGTAATATTCTTTGGTCAGTCAGTCTGACTAATTTGTGAGCTCCAAACCCATGAGAGAACCTATCTTAAAAGGTGAATGGTGATCTTAAGGAATGATACCCCAAATTGTCCTCTGGCCTCCACCCCCCCACACACACATAAACATGTACACACAAAAAAAGAAGAAAATAACATTACTTGTTTATTAGATGTCAGAAAAAGTAAATACTTTAGTACTTAAAAATTTTGACAGTGTTGACTCTGAATAAATCTTTCCAGAAATGAGCTTACTTAGAACACTGGATGTTTCAAGTTGGCAATAATTTGTCCAGAGCCTGGGATTGCAAAACCACAAATATTTCTCAATAGTGGAAACCTCTAATTAACCATAACATATGACAGGGGTGAATGTGTTATTGAATCCATGGTTAATAGAGCTTATAGCTTTCAGATCATAAGCTGAGTGAGTCTCTATAGAGGTGAACTGGGTAGGCTGAGAATGGTTCTGTTTGTTAAGTCTGACCTGGACCAGTCTCTTAATATTGGACCAGGTTCTTGTCTGATGTAATTTACTTGTGGGAATTGTATTGGCTGCAAATTCACCCCCTCTTAGTAGCTGTTGTTAAAGACAAGGAGAATTCTTTGGTACATTTAAAATAACTGAAATAGTCACTACTAGGCCTGAGACAAGAAAGCATATGTCAACCAAGACCTTTAATATGTATTTATATTTAAACATCAGACCTTACAGAGAGGCTGGAAGCT
The DNA here is from genome assembly GCA_004024765.1 of Zapus hudsonius. Taxonomy (NCBI): domain Eukaryota; kingdom Metazoa; phylum Chordata; class Mammalia; order Rodentia; family Dipodidae; genus Zapus; species Zapus hudsonius. Next base: position 34,516 of record PVHP010005603.1, read on the forward strand.
TTACACAATGATTGGAGCCTGGGAAGAGCCCAGTTAATGCAATAGTGTGGTGAATGGTCAGCTGGGCACTGGGGCTGTTTTGAAGGGTGTGAGCAGGGCCAGATACTACTCAGAAGAAAGGAGACACAGTGGTGGTCCAATCAGGGCTGAGAGGGCCATGTCATGTGTCATGGTGGCTGGGTCAGAAGCTACCTTTGCAGATGCAGTTGATAATACCCCTGTCATTTTCAGTGAGAGCATGGGCCAGATCACAGATAGCTGAAGCAGGCATTGCAGAGGTTAATTTTGAAACTTGAACTTGGACACTGTCTTGGCAAGGAGGCTGTGCATACAGTGTGTCCTTCCCCCTGAACTATCTGGGTCTGGCATTGAAACACACACACACAAACCAACAGAGAAAGGGGGGAGAATGAACATTCCAGGGCCTTTAGTCACTGCAAATGAACTCCAGATTTATGTCCCAATTTATTCATCTGGCTTTTTATAGGTACTGGGGAATCAAACCTGGGTTGTTAGACTTTGCAGGCAAGTGCCTTAAATGCTGAGCCATGTCTCCAGCCCATGGCTCTGGCTTTTGTCCTGTTTCCAGAACAGGGTCTCTACCCTCATCCTCTCCTTGGCAGATCTTTTTCCTTTTCTTCTCTCTCTTTTTTTTTTTTTCTAGGTTGGGTCTTGCTCTAGTCCAGGCTGACCTGGAATTCACTATGTTGTCTTAGGGTGGCCTTGAACTCATGGTGATCCTCCTACCTCTGCCTCCCGAATGCTGGGATTAAAGATGTGCACCACCATGCCCTTGGCAGCTTTTAGAGGGTCCATTTTTGCTAGGACTGCTTTCTCTTGTTCAGATGTGCCCCCTGTATTCAAAGGAAATTCCCACCCCTGTGTGCAGCTGCATAGTGAGCTTAATACTGAGTTCCCAGAGCTACAGAAAACAGACTCATATTGCATTTACTCTTTCAGGCTCACAGCAGACATTCACTTAGTTAAATCTGAATGAATCCAAAATGAACAATCTATGAGACTGTCTTTGTGTTCATAGAAACAGTCCCCATCAGGCTGGGTCGGGCTGTAAAACAGCATCAAGAAAAGAGAATTCTATTTAGGATACAGAAGAGAAGACGAAGCTTCCAAACCTGAGTAAAAATAGTGTAGGCATGTGGAGTGGATGAACCACACGATTTTCTTTTTTGGCTTCCTCTGTGTTCCCTAAAACACAAGATATAAAGTCAGAAGCACTTAGCACACAGCTAGTTATGGTCTGCATTTAGAAAGCAGTGTTATTTTAGGATAAAGAGGAAGGGTTTGATTTGTAGGAATTTTGCAAGCAAGCTTTGGTCTCCACTTGGCTTTTATCTGCATGAGCATCCAGAGAGAGATTCAGCATTTCATCCTTGAGCTCTCTGAATAAAAATTCCATAACTTACCATCTGCTGAAATTAAGGGCTTCTGTTTCCTTCCTCTTTCATGTCTCTGCTTGGAGGAAGTTATTTTCCCTAAGAGACAACAGATAGTACCTCCTATGGGAAGACACAAAGGGTTAGAATTCCTTTGTTTCTAAGAAAAGACATTGCCTCCTTTAAAAAAGCAGCTAACCAATCGAAAGACATATGGTTAGAGATTCCTTTGGAAAAAGGAAAACATAAAAAGTTGGGAAAATTGTATTTATCAGCTTCTAAATCTTTGTAATAAGGAAAAATTTATTTTACCTTTCTTATCAAAATACCATATGATTTGGGGAAATGTGTGATCAAGTAGTCAACAAAATGCCACCTTTTTAAAATAAATTATCATTTATTATAATTGAATAAGTGAAACTTAATATATATATGTTATATTTTATCATATATATGCATATATACATATACATATATATATATACTCTTATTCATAAATTCATATCTAATTTTTTCTTTCTTAAGATTTTTCCAGAAAAACATATGGATCTCTTTAAACATTAGTTTTTTTTTTCTTTTTCATAATTATTTACTTAAAGGAGAGACAGAGAGAGAGAGAGGAGAGAGAGAGTGCACAATAAGGCCTCCAGCCACTGCAAACAAACTCCAGAAGCATGCACCACCTTGTGCATCTGGCTTTACATGGTTACTGGGGAATTGAACTTGGGTCCCTAGGCTTTGAAGGCAAGCACCTTAACTACTGAGATATATCTCCAGCCCAATAATTAATTTTTCACATAGGTTGCAATATGACCACTCTCCTGGTCCCCGTTTCCCTCTGACCCTCCTCAGTAGTGTTATTGGTGTTCACTGGGGGGTAATCTGGGCCCTCAGTTATGCAATCTTTCAAGAGTTCCAAGATGATAACAGGGCTTGCAAGTCAGGGCTGAGTGGTTCTGTTGAAAGGTATGGGGGACCATGCTTATGATAGTCTTCCTAGTGGTGACTGAGGTTTTCCATGTGTGGAAATAAAGATTTCATCTCCTGCTTTGTAGGGACACATGTCTGAAAAAAAATTTACCAGAAGATAAACATAGGTTTCCAGTGAGCCAGGTGCTGTAGTTACCCAGTTTGCTCCTGCCAGTTTATCCCCATGAATTTTCCAAGACTCTCCAAGGTGAGACTTCCCAGAGCCATAGAGTCCTCTCTATGTTATTGTCATAGATGGTGTCGTAGTCAGTCACACATTGCTGGGATGAGTCTCCAAGCCTGGCACAATTTTGGGGAGGAAAGTATTTATTGAAGTAACAGACCCAGAGGAAGTTAAGGAAAAAAGGCTGCCCCCCCCCCACAGATCCAAACAGAGACAGAGACAGCATCTCCATAAGCGAGCAAGCAAGCACACTGTAACACTGTAATTCACAAAATGCAGAACTGCCAGACTGGGGTTTTGGCTTTTCTTTTGCATATCTATCCCTACCTAGTATTTTGCATCCAATTTGAAATACCTCAAGGCTAGACCCCAGGAGGCCAGGCCAAAGTGACACTTCCTCCAGCCAGAAGGCTGAAGACAATTCACAATTATAATAAATTCTTTTGGGGGACATTTACTCAAAACTACCACAGATGGGGAGCTATGTCACCTTCCTCCATTCCCACCTACTCCAACCATGAGAGTCTTGGTTCTTGTGTTCTTAGAGGAGAATTCATAACAGGGAATTGGTAGACCATTGAGAAAAATTAAGGTTTATTTTTGAAGCTGAGAAAGGAATAGCAGAAAATGTGCCCTTCAGAGTGGATGTTAGCCCAAACTCAAGGCTGTTGCTAGCTTCTCCATTTATGACTTCTCTTTATCATTTCATTGCTTTTACCCATCCATGAGGTGTTCTGCCTTAATGTGGGTATTGAGGAATCGAACTGTGGCCTTCAGGCTTTGGAAGCAAGAAACTTTAACCAATGAGCAATCTTTATATCCCTACTGCTTGTTTTTTTTTTTTTATTTTTTTTACAAACAGCTTAACAAAATTATATGATCCCCTTGTTTACTTTTTCTCCACAGAATGGAGTCTACTGAAAAATGTGAAGTTGTAATTCAACATTTTAATGGGAAATATCTGAAAACACCACCAGGAATCCCAGGTAAGAAATCCCATTAAATCACCAAAAATGCCTGGTATCATTGCTGTTATTAACATTCTTGTTGGATGTGGAGAGATTGTTGCTACCAACATGTGCTTTTATATACAAAAGACCTACTCATCATTCTCAGAAATTTCTCTCCCGTGGGCTTTGATTGAATTTTCTTTCTAATTCTCTGTAATGGATTAGAAGAGAAACACAGAAAAGCAAAGATAATGACAGACAGATGATAGATAAGTAAATAGGTACATAGTGTATAGATTATTTATAGATATAGATAATAGAAAAGAAATATACTTGAAATAAAGATGTTTATGGCTCTAATAATACAAAATCATTTATATATAATTTATAAAGTCACTCTGTGCAGTTTTATTCATAGTGGAGCACACAGGTTCATGCCAGACCCCATGTATCCCTTTGAATTCCACGACAAGAAAGAAGCAAGAAGAGAACCTCTGCATTTAGAAATTTGTATGGTGATTTGACAGTCATAAACTCTAAGTGCATACGTTCATATTTCACAAAAATAACAGTGACAGATGGAAAAACTACAAAAAGTCCCAATCTAGTTCTTTTATATTTTCTGAAGGCAAAATTCTCAAGACTTTATACACATCATAAAACCTTATCACTTTATGGTATTAAAAATTACATTCGACAAAAAAGAATTGAATTTATCTTGTCTAAGGTGAGTTATAGACACCTTAACTTGGTATTAACCTGGTTGTAGGATATAAGGTAGGTATTTGATGCTAGGCAAGTCATTGCATATGTATCTCACTAGATATGGGCATGTTGTGGATTTGCTTATAATCTCAAAACTTGGAGAGGTGGAGGCAGAAAGATTAAGAATTCAAGGTCAACCTGAGATATATGACATCCTGTCTTAGAAATAATCGTATGTCACTAGTGCATTAAAAAAATAAGATTAAATAAAGTGCTAAGCTAAGAAAGTCTAGAATGAATAAAGACCTGTCAAGCTAATTAATGAATTCTGCTTTATGTGTTCTTTGGATGACAACCATTCCCAGTGGGGAAAAAAGTATCTTCATTATATATGCATATGTATATTATGTGTGTGCATGTATGTACATGTATACTGGATTTCAACAGTGCTTTCACCACATTGCATGTATCAGTAGAACCCATCAGGGAGTTTGGGAATTGAACATTTTAGTTATTTAAAAGAGATTGAACTTACCTAGAAGAGGAAATGTGAACAGAAAGAGAAGCATGTTTGGTAAACCAGACAGATGTTTTGTCATGACTTGGTTTGTTGAAGGAGGGTGTGAGGAAAGCAGGGAGGCCCTTCCTATGATAGTCAGATGGTGGAGAGAGAAGCCTGTGCCTTGAGTCAGTTAGCTCCCGTGAAGAGCAGTCAGTCCCCCAGGAGCTGACTGCATTACAATCCAATTGGAGACATATGGTGTTGTTAAGGAAGGAGTTCACAGTTTTCTTCTCAGCATGTAAGCTGCCCTTGCATTTTTGGAGAAATACTGCTGGTGTTTTCTCCCCCCACTTATAGCATAAATAGACAGTTTAAAACGCTCTGCTCAGATATGTCATTGAGCAGAGGATTCGTATTGTCTCTGGATTTTCCTGTTATTCATCTGAGTTTATCCAACAGATGCCTGCACCCACCGAAGGCTATTTGGGATAGGTGGGAGTCATATGTTTATGTGAAAAGATGAAATGAAAAGCTTGTAGAAATGACTATTAATGTGTGACCACAGGTTTTTAAATGTAAAGGTTTCTTCCTTTTGGAATAAAAGGCATAGTGAACTCTTTCTTGACCTCAGTGGTTTGAAAATATCTGAGTATGTTATGTGGTTTCCCCCATCGCCCATACAGCCAACTAATACACCTGAACACTAAAGACAAAGAAAGTTAGCACAGTTCTCTGTATGTTCCAACATCCTTTCCTGAATGCAAAGGCTATGAAGGGAACCTATCTAATATCATAGCTACACCCAATGGAAACATCGTGAATAGCAGGAATTCACTTATAAATCTCTCACTCACTTGGGTCTCAGGGGAGCAAAAACAAATTTTAGAGATACAACATTATGCTTCTGACATCTACACTCAATATGACAGGATCAAATCTATGATACTGATCAGTGTTCCAATCTGTTTGAGCACGATTTTAGAACAGAGTTCAATAACAGCTTTTCATGGCTGACTAGTGATGCTTTTTCTTTTTTTTCTATTTTATTTGTTTTTGATATATATGCTTATTTTCAGGGGAGGGAGAATATGCCAGATGATGCCTTTCTGTTAAAATATTTATGTACAAGTCTTGTGCTGGTATCCCCATTTCTCTCCTCCAAGCCCCTATTCCACTTTGGACCCTTCTCAATGGGATTGCTGGGATGCTCCATGGGATGGAAGGCTATGAGTCATACAAGCAGCAGATGTTTTCTTGTGGGGGGGGAATGGTTTATCTTTGATATGTAAATGTAATGTGAAGTAAAATTAAACCTAACAAGGTAAGGATATTTTTGAAGGTATAATTAAAAAAATGTCTCCCTTATATATAATGACTATGGCATGACTGGTATGAACATATCAGAATTTGGCTTATACTCATAGCTCCATTTGTTGATACAGCTAAAATATTCTTTTTCAGAAATTCACGTCTTAACCTGATTTCTTCCATGTTGCAAAGACAGAGAGCCTTCCTAGCACACTGGAGATTGTGTAATTTTTGTGAAGTGACCATCTTTCTCAGTTTTTTTTTTTCACACAATACTTTATAGAGCTTTCCTTTGCTTGTGATAACATGAATCAGGAAACAAACCATTAACTGATATGACCTAGTAAAACAAAAATAGAACTCAAAAAATATTGAAAAGTCCAATATTCTGCATTACCGTGCCTCACCATGAATGAATGTGGAAGTCTGTGGCTTTGTGGAAGTGTATACATAGATGGTTCCATTTGTGTGTAAATCTCTCCATGAGGGTCCCACACTGGCATAGTAGTTCACCGAGCTCATCAGGCCCTGAGAGAGTGAAAGAATGTTGAATTTCCCATCTCCCTATTGCCTTACTCTAAGCAGGGCTAAAGAAATTGGTGCCATATTTAAATTTCTTCTCAACTTACTGATTATTTGGGGGAATGTGTGCAAAAAAATATGGTACTGTTTTCATTTCTGTCACTACTGATCATCTTTACCCTTATATAATATGGAAAAAATAATTATCTTTTTAAGTTGAGCACCTAGGTTCCATAACCTTTTTTTGTGTCATTTTTATAAAGCAGGAAGAAAAATAATGACTTCACAAGACCCGAACGTGGCTCTACATTTGAAATTCCAGAGTTTCATCATTAAGGACCTTTGCAAGGCTACCTAACATTGATCTCATTTCTGTTGTCAAGAATATTTTTACTTGCGTGGTTGGAGGAATAATCTGCACATTGAGTAGGATTCAGGTTGCTAAGGATTTCTGTTCCCAACAGATTATGTGAGCTCAGAGGGATCATTACAGATACCTTCTTTTTGATTATGATTTTTTTCTCATTAGGCTTCTCCCATCACAGATCCTTATTCAGCCTCAAATTGACATTGTCCACGTTAGGTTATGATATCTCCAGATATTGAGTGCCTTAATCAATGGAGCTCTCTCTCTCTCTCTCTCTCTCTCTCTCTCTCTCTCTCTCTCTCTCTCTGTGTGTGTGTGTGTGTGTGTGTGTATGCGTGTGTGTATGTGTGTGTTTGTGTGTGAAACCAAACTAGATTACAGGTGTATATAGTACAGGAAGCTGTAAAGAATCAGGCATCACTGTTGCCATGAGCAGAAGGAAAAAGAGGCCAGACGTGTGTGTTAAACAGCATCAGTCATTTGAGTGTGGTGGCCATAAACAGAAAGACATATCTGGTATATCCTCCCTCCCCTAAAGAGGAAAAAGAAAACATTGTTCCATAAATGTTGCATGCTCTACTTATTGATCTTGATGTTTTCTGGACAAACTGAAGGATCATTAGTTGTTCCTCTGCCTGACCCCAGACCTCAGACATTTCTTTGTCCCATAATGAATTGCTCAGAAATGTTGGACAGCCTCAGAGTGTATCCATTTTCGGATACATGGTGAATATAAGCAGTAAGGTCCCAGACTCTTCAGGGATCTGTAAGACATGAACTTGAATGGCTACATTCAACAAGCCCCAGAGCAGAGTGCTGCGCTGGGAAAGTCTCTTACATCTAAGAACATGTATTGATGGATGGAAATACATACTACCTTACAGAGACATAAATCATATTTCACTCCTACACTAGCCTTGTGCCTGTAAACACATGTTCCTATCAGTAAAGCTGTCTTTCCCAAAGAAAACAGAATAATTCACTTTTGATATGACTTTCTTATTTTAGATAATTGTTGCTATTCCCAATTGAGCTCTAAGAAACGGGAAGTAGAGATGTTGCTGTGTTATGGATCATTTTTAAATTGCAACACATCTCATTATGAGCAGAAATATGTGCAACAAATTAAGTACCCAAGAATCACATTTTCTAATAAATAAGATAAATTTGTTATACTTCTTGGGATTTTTCACATGGTAAGTTTATCATTTGGTGTTCAAATAGATAAAAAAAAACATGGACAATTTTGGATGTGGATGAATGCTCCGAAGAAGCATCAGGAAAATATTTATAACATAATAATTTTTAATTATGAAGAAACATTTATTTAAATTTAACAGTCCTTGAAGAAGAAAAATTCCAATGATATACCTAATTGCAACATATATCAAAGTGTATGCTTTAAATCTGAATATTTGAACAGTCCATGTAAAGTCTTTTAATCTATCAAGTCCAGATATACACTTGTATTTGGGAACTAAGCAATAAACAGCAAACTACTATGGTTCATAATTTGATTAACTATGTCTGTATTGTGCTGCTCACACATTTTGAAAAAGGAAAAGCCTCTTAACATACTTATCATACTTAACACACTTAACATACTCGAATCATACATTTTGTAAATATTTCCATCCCTAATTGGGTATCAATATTAGATTTCTCCTTCAGAAAAAAATATTGGCACAATAACTAAAAGCTGCATTTATGTGACTGGAGAGGTGGTTAGGTGGATAAATTCTCACTGTGTAAGCATGCATACCCAAGTGTGGAACTATAACACAGCACCCTCAGGAATAGATGGATGTTGTCATGGGGGTTAGTTTATTCCAACCACATCTCAAGGCAAGAAGGGAGGTCATGAGAGGTGGAAACACTGGAGAACATGAGGCAGGGTTTCAACAGGGGGAGAAGAGAATAGTCACACCTGAATGTTGCCCCTAACCTCCACATTCTTGCAGTGGAATGCACATGCCTGAAACTCACATGGACACACATCACACACACACACACACACACACACACACACACACACACACACACATTAATTTTTAAAAGCTGATATTGAGAAAATTCTTGTCTTTAATTTTAATAACGCTTTCTAGATTTTTTAATGTATCAAATGCCTATGTGGCTCATGGTGAAAAAAAATATAAACTTGAATTGCTAGTATTAAAATATTATCAGTGATCTTCAGAGAGCAGCAGGATGACTTCATGGTCGATGGCATCTTAGAATCCATGTGAATTCAATGGCAATTTACTTGGCTCATTGTTTCTCAACTTTTCTGTGGAGCCGTGTCTAGTTTTGTGAAGATGGACATGTGAATTGTGGGTAAAGCAAGGATGATTATATTTTCAACTGGATGAGGGAACCCAGAAGGAAGATGGACACAAATTCATCTTGGAGGGAACATGAATGCCCCATGTTGTAGCTCCTCCTGTCTCCTGGGGTTTTAGTGGTTTCTCTCATGGATAAGATGACCCTGTCCAAGGGCACTAGAGACAGGCCACTCCACGGGTACACCTAGCTTCTCCCACCTTAGGACAAGAGGGTCAGGTGCTGGCTTTAGCTGTTTTCTTCAAGCTCTGGAGAGGTGACTGACTCCCTTTGGGACAACCCTCTACCAACAGACTTCTATAAATGACAGTAAGCTTCATCACTTGGGGGGACAAGCCTGTGTCACAAGCTAGGAAGCTCTTTAAGGAGCTGCCCACTGTGGTAAAATGACATGGAAGTATCCTTATTTTGCTTTCTTCCTGACCATTTTTCCCTCTTATTCATCTTTCTTGTACCAGCTTCCAATAAAACCACATTGTCCAAATATTTGCTTTTGGGAGACCTCAAATTAAAGTTGAGGTTTTAGGGACTGTATAAGGAAATTTCTTTTTGATTCAGAATTTTTTCTATAGAGGTAGTTTGCCCAGGTGAAGGAAGTGAAGAAACTTTTTGACATTTTTCATGAATTTTTTCAACATTAAAAAATGACATAGTAGGTCTGATGAAGGTGGTTGTAGATATGTAGTGGGGGGAATGTATAATTTCAGCAAGATGAATAGAGAAGGAAAATCAATTAAATAAATTAGCATTGCTGTCCAAAAATATAGTTGCCAACATAAAGAGGTGAGTGGGGCTGGGCATAGAGCATGCAGGAAGTCCTGGGTTCCATCTCAGGGCTATATAAATGGGCATGGTGACACTTGCCTATAATCCCAGCACTCTGGAGGAATATTAGAAGTTCAAGGTCATTCTCAGATATAGAGTAGCTTGAAGCCAGCCTGGGCTACATGAGACTTTAGGAGATAATGTCTGAGAAGTGAAGAGAGTTTCTAACAGAGGATCTTACCATCATAGAGGATGATGACTTTTCAGGCTTTGGTCTTAGATAAATGTGTGTGTGTGTGTGTGTGTGTGTGTGTGTGTGTGTGTGTGTGTGTGTGTGTGTCTTGGAGTAAGTAGGGAGGATATGGGCTTTATCTGAGAAATGGAACTCTGCTGCTTACAATGTTGGAAATTTTCTCAATCATACCTCAAGTTTAATCACTTGCAGTGGTACCTTGACCTTCCTCTCAAGTTCAAGCCTTCATAGTGTCAAGTAAAATAGTGACTCTTGGGCTTCAGAGATGGCTTAGTGGTTAAGGCGTTTGCCTGCAACTCAGAAGGACCCTAGTTTCATTCCTCAGTTTCCATATAAAAACCAGATGCACAAGAGGGCACATGTGTCTTGGAGTTCATTTGAGGTGGCTGGAGGCCCTGGCTTGCCCATTCTCTGTCTGTCTGTCTGTCTGTCTGTCTCTCTCTCTCTCTCTCTCTCTCTCTCTAATAAATAAAATATTTTTTAAAAGACCTATGTATTTATATCACTATAAACTCTCAATATATGCTCTTTGGGGTGGTAGAGTTCTACAAACCAAATGATCTGTAGGAACGCATCCACTGCCAACAAATTTTCTGAAGGGGTTGTGGGGTGCATAGCTCCAGGTGAACAAAAACACCGACTTAGTGGAAAAAGCTTAAATTCATGATATTTTCTTTGGATTTCTTGATTGAAATCCTCTTCACATGATTACACATCAAGGTAGAAAACATGGGAAGAAAAGAGACCATGTTAAATGTTCAGAAGAATAAGAAACACAGATGAACAAAGTTCCAGTGGCTTTTTGGAAATCCCCATTTTTTTTCTTTTTTTAAAATATTTTTGTTGGTTTTCAAAAATATTTTATTTAGTCATTTTCAAGGAGAGAGAGAGAGAGGGAGGGAGGGAGAGAGGGAGGGAAGGAGAGAGAGAGAGAGAGAGAGAGAGAGAGAGAGCACCAGGGCCACCACTTTGTGGGTCTGGCATATGTGGGTCCTGGGGAATTGAACCCAGAGTCTTAGGCACTGGAGGCAAGTGCTTTAATTGCTGAGCCATCTCTCCAGCCCAGAAATCCCCATTTTATCAAGACTACTTGCTTCTCAAGAAATTGTGCTGAAGGCCTAGTTGATATATTATATAATCTTATATACTGCCATGATGCCTTCTGTTTTCTGACATGGTAATGGTCTTGCCTAATTCTATGGCATTTCATGTCTATATCTTAATATATATTTTTTATCAGTGGAATTGGCTGTCACTATTATTATGCTGCATTTCCCCCTCCTCTTCACATGAAACATACATGTTGAAATCCATACTGGGATTGATTCCTAGAACCTCATCCACACTGGGAAGAGCTGTAACTCTCCCATGGCTTCTTTTACAACCAGACTAGCCTTTAATATCACACTGCAGCCCAGACAGGTCTTGAACTTAAGATCCTTCTACTTTTGCCTCCCAATTAACAGACAAGGGTTTTGGTACCAAGCAAAGTGAGTATCTTTGGAATGAATATGAGTTTCCTGGCCTCAGCTTTGTCGCTTTGGGCATAATATTGTTATTTCTCTTTGCCAGACAATGTAACTGCTTATTATTCCTGTTATCATATCATAGTTTTTACTGATAAGATATTATTAATGCTTGAATGACATGTCTTTTCTCGTTATATACAAAGCAGCACTGAGTAGCAACAGCATTTGTGTGGAGTGTTCACTCTGCTGCAAAATCTGATTTTTAATGAAATTGTAATTTCATGGTTGAGAGAAAAAGGATACAGGACTCTCTTGCACATCCAGTCTCCCCACACCCCAGGACCCCCATCCTGAACAATCTGTATCAACTATTTCTAAAGTCATAACTCTGTTCATGTTGGCACAAATTGCCTCGAAGACTTGATGTTAAAAGCTTACAAAATACACAGTAAATTGTTCATTTAGTTTCTAAGTCCATGTTGGGTTTCGCCTTCTGTCACCATCACTAATGAGTGTACTATTTAGTGTCTTTTTTTGTCAGTCTTATTAGCAAGCAAAGAGGGTTGAGTGGCTTAAGACCAATTAAGACACAAACTAGGGAGACCAAACCGAATAATTAAATGCTTAGTGCTTTTCCAAATCTACAAGTTCGTTTAATAGATTTGATTTAAAACAAATCTGAACCAGTTCCTGAATAAACGGATAGAATTCTGAATCAAGTCTTTTTTTTTTTTTTCTGGTCTTTCCTGGCTACCACCAAGAACCCTCCACATATAAATAAATATATGTATCATTAGTTATGATCTAATATTTCAGAATGAAGAGTCTACAAACCTTAAGAAAATATTTTAAGAGGAATGTGAATGAAAACACTTATTAAGCAAGCTTGAGACCAGCCATCATTTGTTTATCTTATTATCTACTTCCTTGGATTTCTCCTGTCTTTAAGCCCATGAGTGATGACTCATTTATTTCACTGTTATTTTAGTCATCATTCGGTAAAAAAAAGGCAAGTCTTTCATAGGAAATTAGCATATGTGTGTGTGTGTTTCTATTTCATATCTTTCAGACATTTATGCCATTAGCTTGTTGGGATTTTCTTTTATTTTTTAAATATTTTATTTATTCATTTTCAAGCAGAGAGAGAGAGAGAGAGAGAGAGAGAGAGAGAGAGAGAGAGAGAGAGAACAAGGCCACCACCTTGAGAATCTGGATTATGTGGGTACTGGGTGGGGAATTGAACCCAGGTCCTTAGACACTGGAGGCAAGTGCCTTAACCACTGAGCCATCTCTCCAGGCCTAGATTGTTGGTATTTTCTAAAGAGAAAAAAATAATAATGTTAATTTACTCTCATTTTCTTTC